>QEPC01010958.1:1790120-1811829 GCA_003113815.1 Sphenodon punctatus
GGACACAGCACCCCCCATGAAAGCAGGGATGAGGAACTGAACCTCAGGCCCAGAGCAGCCAAACACAGCTCTCAGCAAAACTTTGTCAGTGTGACCCCTTTCCAGTTCTTGGATTTAAGGGTCTCAAGCACCAAAGCACTAAAAACCCAGTTAAACGTATCAAACAAGAAACAACTCCCCCACGACCACAGCCCCTTCCCAAACCACCCCCAGATGGCCCCACTCTACTCCCAAAGCCCCACAGACGCGTGTAGCAGCACAAATGAGCCCATATGAAGAAAGAGAAGGAAGAGGTATTGGCCGGGTGGCCCTTACCTCAGCTGCTGCTGGGCCTAAGTCTTCTGGGAGCCGGGCTGGAGGCTGACAGGCTTAGTTGCTAAGCAGGAGGGGACAACAGGAACGTTCTGCTGGGCCTCTCCTTGGGCAGGAGGGTGGCTCCCTTTCCCCCTCCAGGAGCCATGGGGGCAGCCATCAGGGGGTGAGTGGGGACAGCCAGCCATGGGAGGGTGAGTGGGCTAGAGGGAGCAACTCACCCTCGTGTGTGCACACTCACCCCCACACACACCCTTCTCTCTTACACACCTCTCATACACATTCATTCATTTGGTTCCTCACACATGCTCTCACCTCTCACACACCCTCATTCAAGCTCACACACACACTTTCACCTCTCTTCACTCACACACCCATTCAAGCTCACACACACACGTTCACCTTTCTCTCTTCACTCACACCCATTCAAGCTCACACCCACACGTTCACCTTTCTCTCTTCACTCACACACCCATTCAAGCTCACACCCACACTTTCATCTTTCACACACACCCATTCAATCTTACACTGTCATACATGCTTTCATCTCTCACACATGCACACCCATTCAAGCTTACACACACACTTTCATCTCTCGCACACCCCTCAATCCCCATTCATACTCGCATACTCTTTCACACACATACACACACCCATTCAATCTTAAACACACACTTTTATCTCTCACACACACCTCAAACCCATTCATACTCGCACATGCTCTTATCTCTCTTTCACACACACCCATTCAAGCTTTCACACACGCTTTCATCTCTCTCACACACACACGCACATGCAGCGCCTGCACTGCCTCCTCTGCTCCAATCCCATCCCCCAGCCGCCACACAGGAGATCCTCATCCTGGTGGTTAGGGACCTGCCGCCCTCGCTGCCTGCTCTGCCGCCCGCCCACCGCAGCTCCTCGCGCCGCCTCCTCCGACCTCTTCTCCGCACAGGCAAGCCAGCAGCAGGTAAGCAGCCTGCTGCTCGGCACGCTGTGTCCATGGGTCCTCTCTCCCTCCCGGAAGTTGCTTTTGTGCAACTTCCGGGAGAGAGAAGGAGGGGCCAGGCAGCGCTGCGAGGACGAAGGAGTTGGAGGTGGGGCCTCACCTCAGCTGTGGGTGGGTGTTCTGGGGGTGGAGGGGGAGGAGCCCCGTGGTGCTGCTTCTGCCTGCCAGTGCAGTGCGTCGCCGCACTGACCTGAGGCCCCCACACAAACTTAAAATAAAATAAAATATAATTTTTTAAAATGTCTACACACACCCCTGAACCGTGGCACCCCCCCCCCCGAAGCCTGGGGCCCTGGGCGGCGGCCCCACGGTAAGGCCGGCCCTGCACCTGCCTCGGCCTCTCCTGACAGGGTTGTAGCTGGGTCCGGTGTGGACAGACAAGGAGGAGAATGCTGCTGTCATGTTAGCTGTCTGTTGGTGAATTTGACAGGGTGTCTCTTCTGAATACCCCGTTATGAACCCAGGGTCTGGGGAAGGACGTCCAGGACAGGTTTGAGCCATGCCCCCTCTTCCTTTTCTTTCTTTCTTACAATTAAGCACGGACTACAAACAAGCTCCGTTAGGTCGTACTTGCTGGGAGTGGAGGTGGGCCTAGATTTGAGTGTTATGTGCTGGTTTGTACTTTAAACCTTTTGAAATGGCTTTTGGTAAAACCTTTATCTCGTACAAACTGGAGGCAAATACCATTGACATGGTCCCATTTGGGAATATCTGAAGCAACCATTGGGCTGTCTCTTCTAGGTCCATACGAGAGCAAGTGAAATGTTAAAGCAAGTATAATACCGCAGTCGCACCTTATGGTGGTGCAGCAGCAGCACTCCCACGAGCCAAAGATGCGGCGGGGGAAGGAGGCGGAGGCCAGCATAACATCTGGTGCAAATGGGGTTTTACTCTGACGATATTGGCGAATGACGGGGCTGGATTTTGAGCCCTGTCATTTGCGAGTATCGTCGCAGCGAGACCCGGTTTGCACCGGAAATTATGCTGGTCTCTGCCTCCTTTCCCTGCTGCGTCTTTGGCTCCTGGGAGTGCCGCTACCGCACCACTGTAAGGTGTAAATGTGATACAAGATCTCTTGGAAGGAGGAAAAGGAAAGACGCTTTCTAAGGCATTTACACGGATGGAGTCTGAAGACAAGTGGTGTGTCAGTTCTGATCCCTGCTCTTATCTCCCCTCTAAAGATGAAATCTGTGGGCTTCTCAAAACTACTTGTTTGACTCAACAGCCTGAGATGGGTCACACGTTGATCATGGCTTCTCCCTCTTTTGAGCTTTCTTATGAAACTTTCAGAAGTCTAAATTTTATGGGAGTGCACTCCTCACATTTTTGCTGCACAACCAAATAAGTAGCTTGCTTTTCCTGGCTGAACTGCAGCCTGTTTAAAGAAGTCTGTTTTGTCATGATCCACAACTGCCCATTGGAGCCCATCGTGTAAGTGGCTTGTGGATCGCAGTGCTAGTCCCTTTGACCTGTGACCCCATGTTCACTGCGTTTTCCCCATAACGAACACAGGTCCCTGTTAATGTCCACTGCTTGCTGTCCAGTCCAGGGCTCTGAAGCAGGAATTTCTGAGACAAAGCTTGTGGGAGACGAGTCTAGAGCTGAAACAAAAATGGGTGTACCCATCGAAGTTCCAGTTCCCAAATCAACCTGATAACATTTGGGTACTGATGGCATCCGAATTCGACCCAATTTGGGTACCTGCTTCCTGGAATGTCAACTTCTGGTACCAATTTTTCAACCTCCATTACCGATTTTTTTGGAATTCCACCCTGGAAAGTTGACTTTCAGTACCAATATGCTTATTTGGTAATTGAAAACTCAAAAAACCAGTACTGGAAATTAGTGGGGTTTTTTCTTAATTTCCAGGTACCTGATTGGTTATCAAGTAGCCCATCAAATACCTGATGCAGCACTCAAAAATGCAGGCATTACCCATGGGTAGCAAATAACTACCCATTTAAGCTCTAGATAAGTCTTTATTAGCTTTACCCTCCCTCTCTTATATTTGCTGTAGACTGCCCTTTCAGAGTAAATGTATCATCATATGTGTATCTGCAAGGCTAAGCCAAGCTGAAAGAAGCATGGCTCCTAATGTTATATCCTCCTCGCAAAAGTGCAGATTTCTAAAGATGAAGCAATGCTTCATGAATTTATGTAGTATCCATAGTTTAAAAGAACTGTGCAATCTAAACGTGCTGTCTTCTGAAAGAGTTTCTTGGGGATTCATTTTTGTCCTGGGTTGATGACTCTGTTGTCTCTGACCAATGGAAAGTGAAATGAAGATAGGAGGATGTAGAATGGAATATGTGCTGTGCCATTATAAAGATGGAAGCAAGGTGGTTTGAATGGTATCTTCTGTTGGACCAACTGCTGGATTATGCATTATGAAGTGAGCTTTGCTGGCCAGTTACTTCTACAGAAGAAGCCTAGGTTGGCGGTTTCAGGTGAAAACAGACATGAACTTAACACTGCTTTAACATTTCTTATGCATGTTGCAGGGCTGTATTGGTGCCCTATGCAGCCCTGCAACATGCATAAGAAATGTTAAAGCAGAGTTTGCATCATGTCTGTTTTCACCCTAAATTCAAAACTGTAATAACACCAGGAGTGGTAGCATCAGTTTCTTTCAGGCCATGTTCACATGCACGTACAGATTATCCGAGGGTGTATTGACTGATAAAGCAACCTGGAGAGCAAGTGTTTGCATGAACTCCTGTATTCTGTGGCTATGTCACTAGGATGGAGGTGGTACCAACTTCCGATTCCAACATGTGGCTGTGGATGAGTAATTGACTCTTGCAATGCAAATGTAACATGCAAATTGTCCATACATCATGTCAGCACTTGAGCAGTTACTCCAGGTGAAGGGATATTTACCCAAAGGTAACAGTTAAGCACAAACAAGGCAAAATGTCACCCTCTATTCTGATCCAGACAACTGCTCATTTCTGGCAGGTGTGAGGTTTGTCGCCCCCGATCAAAAAGCAGGGAATGTTTAACTGAGTAGAAGATGAGAAAGAGGCAAATGGAGACATCTAAGTGAGTTGTCAGGCATTGGCACCAATATTCTTAACAGCTCTCATCTGCACTTCTGCCTTTTCCTTGTCCAGCCAAGCATCCCCTTTACAGGCTGTTGATATAAGGTGAATGCTGCCAATAAACATTGATTTTTTTTGGTCGTCTTATTTTCCTCTGCAGAAATTAGTCCTTTGCAGACAATTGTCTGTTGTCTGCTCTTGGGTGATCACTTTAACACAGACCCTCTCCAGAGGAGGAATCAACAGATTGTACTGCCATTTAGTTTCCTTACCTTGGGTAGCCTTTTAAGCATGAGCTGCGGTACGACTGACCTGGTTTGCCTTGTGCCAAACTCCGTTATTATGCAGTGTTCTTTTTCTTATCTCCTGTAGCAATGGGTCTGTGGAGACAATGAACTTGCTGTTGTACGAAGTAGGAGGCAACATAAGTAAGTGAATTCTGACTGTTAAACAATTTTGTTGTTAAATTAGGTAGAGTCAAGCACTGGGCCTTGAATTCCTGGCCCTACTGTGCCACTGAGATTCTCTAAGTGATTCTCTGGTCTAGCCTTTTTCAGTAGGGTCTCCATGCCACACCACTCTAGCCTTTGCTGTGCTTCTCGGCTACCTGTTTGGTTGTCAGCCAGAACATAAGCATAAGCCTTGGGGACAGGGCAGGATATAAATCCAATAAGGTGGCTGACTGGTAGTAGCAGGAAGCTAGGCAGGACAACACAATCAATTTCCTTTTCCTGTCCTTGCCTTGCTTTTCTATCTTGTCCTTAATTCCTGTCCTGAAACTTCCTCTGCTCTTGTATCTGTACCCTTGCCCTGTTCTTGTTCTCCTAACCAAGTTTCCCTTTCTACCCCTACTTGGACAAACTCCCCAACTTGATATCTGGCCCCTGTCTCTTGGATTCTGGCACTTGGATCCTGACTGCTCTGGACCCAATTCAGATTCCATGCCCCAATTCAGCTGTCTACCCACGTCCCATTTGCCCCAAATCCCATGCCCCTGGCAGGTAGGAAATGTCTTATTTTGAAATCTCTGTGGACATTTTTCATCCGGATTAGAGAGAGGAGGTATCTGGAAAGGAGATACTGCTCTAACATTATATTGTGTTTGAGGATTATGGGACACAGGATAAGGTGGGATTCTAATGTATTCTTAAAGGTGCTACAAGCCAGTTTCTCATGTCTGTGTATGCATGGTGGTGCCAATCCCCTGCCTTGCATGCGCGCACGTGTGCACAAACCACACACACACCCATTTGCAGGGACATTGTACCATGTGTAAGCTTTGTGGGTCCCACATGCAGGAGGTTTGGGATTGCGGCCATTGTTATGTACTAGTCAGTGGTACATGGTGGAACGTGCACCTTTTAAATGGTGTCTTCAGCAAGAGGATGGTCATAAATAAGAACATTCCAAAAATGCCAGGGAAAAGTTGCATCTAAAAGTTTCTTTTTAGAATTTGGCCTGTAATATTTGCATTCCCAGAATCCATTTGTGAAGACAGGGCTAGATGTTAGATTGGATAATTAGCTGGATGCATCAACATAAAGTGAAATGTTCAACGGTTAATAACTTCAGAACTGAGGGTGCAAAAGACTTATTCTACTGTCTTTTTTTTTATCCAACAGGTGAACACTGTCTGGACCCAGACACGTACCTTTTAGACTTGTACCATGTCAACCCCCAGGCAGAATGGATCATAAGGCAAAATCCATCCTTTCCACGGATGCTGTAGGGACAATGCTGGAGGAAAACAAACATTCAATTAAAGTTTCTAGCAACGAACAGAATTTTGTTTTAGAAAAAAAGGTGATCAGCATGTCAGTACAGGTGATGCATGTGAATTTTGAAGAAATTATGCTTTGTTGGAACTCCAGGAACAGCAGGCTGAAAGGGGGGAGGGTGCGGAAGCTTGATTTGAGAGATCAATATGATTTGGTAACCCATGGAAGGTGACATTAGGTCACAGAATATGGAGGGTGAGGCTGTCTGTAACAAAGAACCTGAAAGAAGAGTTGATGGGATAAAGAAAAATGTCCTCTAAGGAAAAGCTGGTGGAGAACATCTTACTGCTTTTGGATGTGCTTCATTTTTTGTGTTGACTATATCCTCATTTTGGAGGAGAAAAGAACAAGCTGCTCTCTCTCTCTCTCTCTCTCTCTCTGTTAACTTCCAGTGACTTGTAATGGGAGGTCCACAAATGTGTATTGTGGAGAGGAATTGGGTCTTTTGGGCTCAAGACTTTTGAAGATGAGATTCTTTCTTTTGGTCTTATTCCTACTGGATAACCAAACTGGCAAGTCAAAGAAAAGGCTGGCATCCTCTCTAACCTCCACAGTTTTGTACAACAGTAACTCTGCCTGGAAACATCATGGAATTGGTACCAACCTCTCTTCAGATGGCACAAGAAGCATAAAGGAAGTATGGTGGCAAATGGTTTCCTGCCCTTCTCTGTGCGAGTCCTATTAATCATGCACAGTGGAAAGCAAAACATGCACATCCCGGATATGAAGAACTGCTGGGAAGGTCCAGCATCTCGTTTCCTGGCTGATCTTCATTGTGAAACCTCCATGGTGTAAGAGGAAGCAGGAGAGAAAGTCTAGAACAGTACTTGAGGAACTGTTTAATGTATCTCACAACCCTTTTGATCTAGGGGCCAAAGTAGGCTCTACTGGATTTTTAGGTGTGACAGAATATATGCTAAATACGTAAAATCAGCATTAAGACAGGGACTTGAAATCTGACCTGAACATAGGCGTACACACACACTCAACCCCACACACCTACCTTTCGGGGTTGTGCTTTAATACAGTAGAAATGATTATGCACAACTATTGGGCATGGAAAGTGCAGCCAGTATGACAGCTTAACTGACATCTGTAAAAACATTATTATGCAGTTTTTAGAACTGGTTTTTATGTTTGTATGTGAGCACCATTCCCCAGAAGCGTTTAAGTCTGCTTCAGAGACATTTCCCTTGCCCCTCCTTACTCATGCTAGACAATCTCAGTATTATTTTCTCTACTAATAAAACTTTTCCCATTCCAGTCCGACGTTTATAACCTCTCTGTTTTCTCAGGCTGATATTTAGCTGTCGCTATTTGCTCTTGGAAACCTGAGGTTCTCTTCTAAAGGGATTTAAAATTTAGATTTCCTTTTTTTTTTTAATCCATCCTGGTTAAGATCTTCTGGCTGAGAGAAAATGCTTCAGAACCACCTGAGCCATGTTCTGTTAAGTTTTTCTTAGTCTTGGTGTTATACCTGTATGTATGATGATTTTATATGTTTGTATCTATCAGAATGCCTGTCTGCTTGTTGAGATTGTGATGTGCAAATGCACTTATTTTAGAAGGGTTGTTGACACACCTTCCTCTCTCCTAATCTTGTTTAACAGCCAAAGTTGCCAAGTCAACATGATGGGTAAGATGTTTCCCAAAAACTGACACATACTTACAGGTAACTCAGTTTGGGGGCTTCGAGGCACCTTGAGAAGGTTTGATTTTTCAGAAGGTTGGTGCTTCCTGAAGATCAGGTTGATCAATCAAAAACTGGGACCACTCTTTTATTTATGAAACACTTGGCCAAAGTAACTGTATGGTGATCATCATCAAAAGAAAACACAGTGGATGCCAACAAAATGGGAATACGGTGGCAAGCGAGTTAGAATTAAATTCTATATGCTTTTCGCATAACGAAGAATGTTGTGCTGTATGGCATCACAGTCAATAAAAAAAATGGAGCTCTTCATTTTCTACACAGTGGCTAAAATCTTGAGTGTTTTAAATAGATCTTTCCATTTTTCAAATGTAATATTTGTAGTTTAGTGAAATTTGCATTCAAGTATCATTCAGTACAAGAACTAGATTTGAATAAACACCTTCTGTAACAGTCAGCTTTGCATCATCTTCCCCTCTTTATTCAGAGATGGAAAGATAGGAGAGCTACATGCTCTAGGGAAATGCTAGCCAAATGAGATTGAGTAGCATTGATTTCGAATCATCAGATGGAGGGATAAGCTGCATCTTGGGTCACCTTCTCTCACTCACCCCACCCTCGCAAAAAAAAAAAAAGGATGTCTGTAAAATGCCTGACTGTTGTATGTACAGTTGCACATATACATCTCATGGCTGCATTTACAGCTCTTATTTGTACATGCAGTTGCAGTTCTCTGTTACTGCAACTTAGGCCACCTTGAAAATTTGGCCTGTAAGTGGTAACATTTGCATCATAGAAGGTTTTGGGGCAGCAAACAAGTGTCTTCTGTAAAAGATGATACAAAGGCATAGGCCAAGAAGGGATATGAGAGAGAGGTGACAGCTGTTTATTTTCTAAAGCCAGGTGCAAAGTAAGGCAGCAGCAGGACTGTGCAAATTAAAGTATAGGACGTTTGTTGTATGAGGACTGTGTTTTATGCTGACTAACTGAATGGCTGCAAGGGGCAAAGTGGGAATGAAGGCAAATCCTGCTCTGTTATAGTCATAAAATTGCTCCTTATCCTTGCTTTCTGAAATCTATGCTGTGAAAAATAAGTTTAGTGGAAATGCAGTATCTCCATGAGGCAATAGGTTAGGAAAACTCAGTCAAAGCTACATGTCAAGTTCCTCACCTTTGTCCATGAAGTTGGTTTCTTTTCTGATCTTTATAGAAAAGATCAGTTCTGATGAGGTTACAACAGTGTCAACACGTCAAAAAAAGTTATTTGAATGTTTTTTATTGAGGTTTTTACATGTTTTTAAATGTTGTATTTAAAACCCAGTTAAACAATAAAGCGTAAAAGAACTATATAGGCTACCAAAAGGGTTTCCTCGTGTCTCAAGTTGCATTGCCAGAATACTGCCATTGCTGCCATAAGAGGGTTTTGCTGGAGCTGCTTGCTGCTGTAGGGGCTGTACATAAAACACCTGGGGCTACCCTGCTGCCCCCTGTTCTTACAGGCAGCTGCTAAAGGTCAACATCAAAGGCTGCTGGCTGTTCATAGCTGGAGGGTTGGTTAGGTTTAGGGTTCTTTTTTGCTTACCTTTGAATGTTTTTATGGGGGATATGGAGTTTAGGATACATATAAGGAGAGACGTGCTCCCCTGATTGAGAGAGAGGGTTGCCAACCATTCTGTATTATAAGGAACCATAAAGGTAGTGAATATTAAAATGTAGTGTTCCGTTTCAAGTTAACACGGAATGCAGTTTGTTACTTAGTTTGCTAAATGCCTCATTCATATGGTGAAGTGCAGCTCCCCTGCTTGGCTGGGGAACCTGGGACTGGAGCTCCTGCCCCTGTTCCTTATTTTGGAGCTCCTCAAGTGGCAACCCTAGATTGGGGGTGGGGGGTGGGGGGGCTTAGGGTCAACACAGAGTAAGAGAGGATCCCATCTGTGGTGGTATCTGTGAGGGGGAGGGGCATTTTCTTCAGCTTGTTTTATATATATTGTTCTCTCGTTATTGTAAGGTGGAGGGGCTCCAAGTGAGAGCTGGAGGAGTGGGAGGGATGGGCTAACTGGGAATGGGAAGGGGTAGGNGGATGGGATGGTTGGGCATGAGATGGGGTTTTCTAATGTTCACTTTATATGGTATCTCTTCATTATTGTAAAGAGGAAGGGGCTCCAAGTAAGAGCTGGAGGAGTGGAAGGGATGGGATGATCGGGTTTGGGGAGGGGTGGGATTTAATTTATATATATTTTGTGACAGCGTTGTTTTTAAATTATTGTAAGCTGCCCTGAGCCATTTCTTGGGATACGGTGGAGTATAAATAATAATAATAATAAATAATTAATTCCTAGGGTGGAACCAAAAACTATTCTTTCTGGCTGGCTGTTGGAGATGTTAGCCTGTCTTCTCATCTCACTTGCACCCTGTGTAAATTCAAAGTTACTCTCGTTAAATGGAATTGAAATTACTAGGCCATGTTAAGCCCAGGTAAATTGTGAGCGGGGATATGTGCATGGGTAAGGGTTTACAGGATTGGGCCCCTGAAGAATAGCTTGTGGGTTTGTTTTTTTTGTTAAACTCAACAGCAACTCCCGTTTGGTGTTCACTGAAAGTGAGGCACATCTTCTTAGCATTAAAAAAAATCATCTACTTAGTGGTTTAGTCATCCTTTATGAAAGGAGTAGTTCATTCAATCACAGAACTCTTCTTGAAAATATTTCCACTTCCTTTTGGGATAGAAAGCCTGCCCCAGTCCCATGAGCCACTGGAATATCAGAGTTGCTTGTTGGTTTCACTCCCACGTTGTTGGGCTTGGGAGCGTCAGGCATATGAACTTCATGGCTGAGCTGTGGGCTTGTCAGTTTTGCTCCACAGCCAGGGCTTGGGATAGCTCCCCTGCATGCTGCCACCTGAGGGGCGAGATTTCCCCTGTGGCTAACAATGTGTATAGACAGCCAGTGAGAAGAGCCATCATTTTGAATGAACTACCGGCCCTACTTTAGAGTGAACGACGGCCAGGACATGCGGCTCCATAAAGCTATTCTAAACTTCCATTGCAAAGCAAGCAAAACTCTCCCCTCCCTCCTCCCGCTTTTCTCTGTTGATGTATGCTTGCGGTGGTGGCACTGGCTAAACCGCTGAGTAGCAACTAAGTAGGAAGTCAAAGATTTAAAATGTTGTCTGTGGACCAAAATTGCTTCCTTAAATGCTGAGTTTTGCAGCTGCCAACTGTGCATTTGGTTAAAAATGCCACAAACCCACGACAGTGGAAAAGGAGACAGCAGGCTTGGAATGTTCATAGTAAATATGGAATTTCCTCAGTGATTCTGAAATTTAAAACAGACAAAACACAAACCCCCAAAGTAATTTGAGGCTTGTTTGCCTTTTTTAAGTCTTTCAGAGCAACTTATCTGAGGAAAACACCAGTTTATCAAACTGGCTCCATCCATCTTCTGCGTTATCAAAGTGCTAATCTTTCCTGTCCTCAAGGACATTTAAAAAAAAATTATTATTATTTTGTGGCCATTCTGTCAGCTGTAGGCAAAAGCCTAGTGTTTTGTATTCTGTTTACTGCGACATATACATGGATAACAAGAAAAAGTCTGGGAGGGACTTGAAAAAGAATAGTTCAGTGTATTTATACGAATGAGCCATTATATACCTTCCATTGAAATAACATTTGTCACAGGCTTATTTCTTTACAAGGATTTAAGTTTAGTGCCTGAACAAACAGAGGCAAATGACTGATAATGGTCCTGTGTATTTGCTAGGGTGACACAAACAATTCAGAGCAAATACTTTTTTCATAAAATGTAGTTTATTTCTGTTCGCTTGTATGTAGTCTGATTCTCCCAAACCCTTGCATAAAAATTGTACATTTATAATAATCAAATACTTTCTACAAATAACTCTTATCAATAGCTGACTCTTTGTGAAGTGCAATTTTTAAATGAGGGGTGACTAAACTTTGGTGGGAAGCTAGGGCTAAAATGTCAGTGATGGTTTTTTAAATGGCAGGGTTGTGATTCCTAGATTTCTACACTTCCAGGGTGGGTATCTATGGCTATGAGACTCCAGCCTACTCTGGGGACAGATGATAGGAATATACGAACAAAAGAAATTCCCAAGATTAGCTGAGATAGTATGGGTGGGGCGAAGTTATAACTTTTTAAGAGGTGTGTTTGTACTCCTGAGCTTGGGGGCCTGGAATGGTTGTATCCCCAATTCCCCTCCCTCGGAAGCCAGCAATACACTTTTTCTAACATCTCTCATGAGCCAGAATACAATCATGGTCTTCAGATTTTGCTTTCGGAGAATTACGACCTACACTAAAGAAGCAACTGCTGCTTCCCTTTCTAAAATTCAGCTACTAGAGAATGCTGCATATTGCTCCGTTGCTAAGCAGCTGTTTGCTAGGACATTGCAGCAACCTTAGGAGTGGTGCTGCATGGCCAAGCTTTGGTGCAACAATTGGGTTAATAGGGTTCTATTCCTCACCGTGCCCTTGGGTTACCTTACTTATAACATATCTAGAAAATGGAGGAGCAGCTCTCAGTTTATAATCTTGCAGAGCAGGGTGATGTCTCTACATAGTGCAAGCAAGATTCAGGGTGTTTTTAGACAAACGCCTTTCCACCGATCACCCACCCATCATGCCTGTTGCAGGGCTGTATAGTGCGCCAGTACAGCCCTGCTACAGGCATGATGGGTGGGTGATTGATGGGTAACAGATGGGGGAGGCACTTGTCTGAAAACCCCCTCTGACTCACCTACTCCTTTGCTCCTGTGTGCTACAGTTGTGGTCCTCAAGCTTCGTCGCCTTCTCTGCAGAGGGTCATGATCCTGATATACTTCCTTCATTACTATATCCAGGGTCACAGGAGGACTATAATTATACCTTAATATAAATTACTTTGCCCCTTCTCCCATTCCCTATGCTTGGAATTCCATCACTGAACACACATGCTCTGCTCCCTCACAATCTTCAAATCCCTCCTTAAAACCCTACCTCTTCATTCAGGCCTTTCCTCACTCCCACAGAGTGCTCATTTCTGCTTCTCCTTATATGGTTGCATCTTCCAGAATCCCCTCTCCCGTGTAACTTATTCTTGTATCCCCTTCTCACCCTAGGTGCCCCACTCCTTGTTCATTCTCCATTGTAAGCCCCTTGGGGCAGGGACCTGTCTCTATAATCATGACAGTACAGCCCCAGGCACATTGTTGGTGCTATATAAATAATAATACGCTTGGGATACACTGAGCAAGGTCCATCCCCATAATAGATAAAGCTGCCACATACACGGTTGGACTCAGCCCCTGCTTGATAAGCCCCACTGGTGTAAATATCAGCCTACTCTGTTTCCATGAAGGCGTACAGCTCCCTCAATGGCTGATCAGTGGAGCAAGCTTCTAAGCTAAAGACCTAACTATATATATGTGCAAATTCAAAGTCTACAAGATGTTTTTGCCTAGAGGTTCAGGCAGACATTTTATTTATTTTTTTACATTTTTACCCCACCCTTCTCTGAAGATTCAGGATGGCTTACAACAAAAATATAAAATACATTAAAATCCCCTGACCTCAACATCATCCCACCCACCCCACTCTTTATCTCCATCTGCCACTCACCAATCATCCTACCCAGTCCCCGCTACCCAATCTCACCCAACCGCATTCTTGCCTGCCAAATGCCTGGCCAAACAAAACATCTTGCATCTCCTCTGGAAGACAAACAGGTTCAAGCTTAGGTGGACCTCTGAGGGGAGGAAGTTCTATAACTGTGGGGCAACGCCCTCGCTGTAGGGACTTCAAGGGCAGTTGACACTTGTAAGAGGGTCCCCTCAGCTGACCTTGGGGGCCACGCCAGGACATAGGGGAAGTGGTGGTCTTTCAGATACCTGGGACACAAGCTGTTTAGGGCTTTATAGGTTAAAACCAGCACCTTGAATTGTGCCTGGAAAGCCATTGGCAGCCAGTGCAGACTGGAGCACTGGTGTAACATACTCCCACTGACCTCTCTCTGATAGTAGATGGGCTGCTGCATTCTGTACCAGCAGCAGCTTTAGAACGGTCTTCAAGGGCAGCACCACATAGAGTGCATTGCAGTAGTCTAGCCTCGAGGTTATGAAGGCATGGATGGTGGTGGCGAGACCCAAATCTGATAGAAAAGGCTGCAGACTTCTCACCAGATGAAGTTGGTAAAAAACGCTCTTGGCCACCGCCACAACCTGACACTCCAGGTGGGGCAGTGCATCCAAGACCACCCGAAGGCTGCAATTCTGAGTGACCAAGGGAGGCTGGACTCTGTCAATAACGGGTTCCCACCTCGCCCAGTCCACAAGATTGCCCGTCGCCTTACCGGCTCTCCCCGAAGGGGAACAGCTTGGGGACGGCGGCTGTTGTTCCTCCCCCGCTGTGCTGAGAGAAGGCACATGTGGGGGCGGGCGCACGGCAAGGAGAGAAGTGGCGCGAAGTGAGCTCTCGCGAGAGCGGGAGCTCGCGGCCGCCATCTTGTGCCTGGGGTGATTTTAGGCATTCGTGCCCAGGCACCGACGGTAAAGCACCCTCCCACCCACCCTTGAATACTGTGGGTTTCACTGGTTGCTGAATTTGAGTTCAGAGCCGGGAAGGAATTTTGACATCAGGATAATTGGCTGAAATTCTGGTGTTTTTTCGCCTTCCTCACAGTGTCGATTGATAAGCAGAAGGGGGGAAGGGGTCAGCAATTTTCTAACGTCGCACCGCAGGGGTCCTGCGAGTTAGACAGTTAGGGGTAGGGATAGTCTGCTGCCAGGTCATCTCCTTAAGAGATGGGGTACACCCGAATGCTAGAGCTTGACCGGCCAGCATCGCGGTGGACCCAGGAAAAGGGTGGGGGCCGGTTGAAGGGCCCCAGGACAGGGGCGGTCCAGGGTCATCACCGGCTGCCCTCAATTCCTTCCTCGGGTCATGGTAGGAAGGGCCTCCTGATCCGGCCGGGGGCGGCCCGACAGGTGTGACATTGCAGCAGCTATAGTTAATATTGTTGCGGTACTGAGAGACATCAGACCGCTTTCAGTTTACTTTACCCAAGTTATACGTTAGAGTTAGGTTTGGCAGGACCGAAGGGGTATAGCCCCCTCCCCCCCGACAAGGCTAATAAAATGTTGGTGCGGCCTTATTTTAATCCACACAACAGTGTCACGTGTCTTCTTTCAGGGTGGGGGAACAACGGCCAACCATAATCACCTCTGTCTTGTCTGGATTCATCTTCAATCAGCATCCCTGCATCTCATCCCCAACAATGGCTAGGCACTGGGTAAGCACCAAGACTGCATGACCTTGGTCGGATGAAAAGGAGAGGTAAAGCTGGGTGTCATCCGCATATTGGTTGCACCTCACTCCAAATCTCCAAACAATCTCTCATAGGGGCCTCAGATATACATTGAACAGGAGTGGGGAGAAGATAAATCCTGCGGGACCCTACAAGGGAGCTCCTGAGGGGACAACAAGCCACCGCCCAGCGCCACCCTCTGGGTTCTCCTAGGCAGGAATGAGCGGGACTGCTCGAGTGGTCCTGTTCACCCGAACCAGGTCAACAACACCCCATGGTCAATGGCATCTAAGGTAGCTGAAAGATCTAACAAAATCAGCAGGGTACAATTTCCCCTGTCGATTTCCAAGTGGCGATCGTCAGCCAGGGCCACGAGTGCAGTCTCCATGCAATGCCTAGGATGAAAACCTGACTGACATGAGTCCAGGAGACCGGTAGCATCGAGATGTGCCCGGAGCTGCAAGGCAACCACCCGTTCAATAACCTTCCTTAAAGCTAGAGACAGGGTGATAGTTGGTAGGAGAGTCAACATCAAGGGATGGTTTCTTGAGCAGAGGAAGCATGAGAAAAGTTATGGGAGAAAAGCCCAGAGGTGTAGCTGCCATTGAGTAAAGGAGCTCAACTGATTCCAGGCCCTGGACTCTATTTGCAAGTTGCCTTTGCACCAACAGGAAATTTTCAGAATGGACAGGGTACAGAGTGGGGCTACGGAGTGGGGCTAACACTAGTCTGCCTCCACCCACTCGGAAAATTTTCTAGTGGTGCTCAGACCACTTGCAAAGGGCCCTTCCAAGAAGGAAGATTTTCAGAGTGAGCAGGGGTGGAGTGCTGTCCCCACCAGTCCTTAAAACCTCTTTCCTTGTGCTGCTGTCGCTCCAGGGGGCCTCACTAGGAATCAGGGTGGCGGCACCACAACCTTTGTGGGGAGAGGCCAAGGCTGGCTGGGAGCTTTGAGAGGGCCACCGTTAAGGAAAACCCTGCCCCCTTGCTCTTAAGAGTGGCCTGTAATTGGGACATGAGCCAAGGCCCACCGTAGCTTGGCTACACCACTGGGAAAGCCATAATAGCCATGTGTAAGGGCAGGGGTGGTAAATTGGCTACCGCGAGGTTTCAACAAGATGTGGAAGGGTTTTGTAAATAATACGTGTCCCACTGCTTTTCAGATCAACCGTTTATACAAATCAAGGAAGTTGCTCCTGCCTGGACTGATGGCACTGCAGTGAGCTGTTCCCTGGATACAATAAGCGGCAAGTGAAAGGGGAATAATTGGGTATTATTTATAACAACCCAGCAGAGCTGTTTGATGAGCTAGATTCCAGTTTACAAGAGAGACAATTAAGGATATTGCATTGTTTTTTTCAAAAGGGGAAAAAGACATGGGGTTTCCCTAATAGCCCTCCTGGCTCTGCTTCATGTCCTTAGCACGTATTGTTGTGTGTTGCATTTATTATGAGCCACTTGTTATTATCCCTAATTATTTAGCTGGGGGGAGGTCTCTTGCTAAACAGCAAAATGTGTGACTTGATGAATACTCAGCTGCCTGCATTTAAGGTAAAATTACTGTAATTAACAAATCGATCAAGCCTGGTTGCACTTTCAGCTTGCTCAGGACACAACAAATGGACTAAAAGAGGCATTATGCCATGCTGCATGGAGGCAAGGAAAGGGGCTTGCAGATTTCAGGAGCGTGGCACGGGCTCTGCAAGTTTAAAGTTTTCAAACGCTGATCATAGTGGCAAAGTTAAGCAATTGTCTCTCATGAGAAAATTTTATTTTCAAGCACAGCTCCTTGCATTGAGATTCCATTGACTCAAAAAACCCCAAACATGGTTAGATCCAGTGAAGAAACGACAGCCCCTCCTCCTGACTAGGGCTTCCATCTTGGACCCTAAAACTCTTGTAGGCCAAAATGGGAATCTCGGGTTCAAACACTAAGAGGTGGCAACCCTACTTATGACCCGTCATGTAAATCTGGGGAGGAGAGGACAGAAGGACAGTCATGTCTACCTATGAGTCTGATGTCCGTTAACCATCCCCCTCAATTTTGACTCCTCATTTCTCCCACTTACCCACTGCATGCCTTGTTTTTTTTACCCTTGCAAGACCTGGTAAATAGAGCTGGACAGACTGAGAGTGGTGATGGATGCACACTTTCTTCTGAGTCAGCCTTGTTACTTACGAAACTGTTCAGAGTGAAAGCAGGATCTGATTGTTGGGGCTGTGTTCTATCTGGCAAAGGGACACTCTACTGCCTTTCTTGATTACCCTCTATGCCATTGTTGTAAGGAATGTCAGCCAACATGTCTCCCTTTTGTGTATAGTGTTCTTGACAGAAAAACAAATAATGCCTTTACAAAAGCATAGGGCTGCCTGTGCTTGTGAACAAGGATCCTAGAATATTCCCGTTGGGCCCTAAAAAGGGACCCCTTTTAAAAGTGAGGAAAACTTGAAGAGAACAGGGTGGCAAGGATCTTCTACCTCTCACCCACCCCCCCTCCATCCTATTTCTTTTGACCTAATATAAGCATGGCTGTCTGGTGGAAACTAGGATAGATGGGGGAATGGCCATGAAAGAGATTTAACAGCAATATTAAACAATAATAATAAAAGGAGATCTACCAAACCTTTTCCCTCTTCCACAGAGACAGAAAGAGATTAATGCATAGGCAAACTAGGATTCTGGTTAGGACCTAGAGTCAAAGGGAGAACCAAAACAAACCCCCTACATCGCCCCCAAAGAGCTGCCCCCTCAACATAGTCCATCCCACCTAAGGTCAATATTACAGCTTACAACAGCCCTCACACAGCCGCCCATGGTGACTGGTATCTGGCTGTGTTGCGCATGTGTAGCATTTTCAGGTGCCCCCCCCCTTCCTGGAATTTATTGGTGTTTATTACAATAACAACAAAAAGGGTGAAAATTGCTGCAAAAATTACTTATTTTCCTGGGTAAATATCTGGGTTTATTTCAGTGGGCAGGACATTTAATGTGGTTTGCTGTAGAAGTGAAACAGAACTCAAAACTCTATATGACACCTCTGAGTTTTAAGAAAACAATATCTCCCCGAATAAAAAATTAGGGAGGGGAAAAGTTGAGGGGATTTGTGAATAGTTGATTGTTTTAGTGTTTGTGCTAATTGTGTGTGAATCTTAAAAGTCAAGCGCCTGGGGTATCGTCCCCCCCCCCCCCAGCTTCTTTGTTAAAGTGTTTGTCAATAGTGGCCTCTGAGGTTCCTATCTTTAGGGCAGTGAAATCCCTCGGTGGGAGTCCCTAATTTACCCCTTCATTTGGCAAAGACTCCCCCAAGGTGGAGGCACCGAAGTGCCAAATGGTTACTTAGGGTTTCTGCCACCACCCCGGAGGTCCCAAACAAGAGAAGAAAAGTAATCTGAGCCCAGGGCTCCTAAAGCCCTATTGCTAGGTAGGCAGGAACAACCCCAAGAGGGAGGGTGGCACACACCTGCTCTGAACCTTGTGCCAGGTAGGAGGAGATGAGGGGAGGGGAGTTACATTATTGAGACACAGGTTAAAACTCTTAACTGCTAAAGTATATGTGGTGGATGCGAGATTCGTCAGTTCATACAGATGTGCACATGCCTCTGATGTATGACTAATATTAACATAAAACATGTAGACTAACTTATTAATGCATAGTATCTATTGCAATATATTGTATTCTCCTAATAAAATGATCTATTTTTACGTATTATTGTTATTTAGTTATTTATATAGCGACAGCAATGTACCTGGTGTTTTGCAACTGTTGGAAGTAGACAATGGGTGGGGTGGGGGCTTACAATCTAAGGGAGATGAGGGAGGGAAGATGAGGGTGGGGGGACAACAGAGGAAGAGATGAGAATACATTCATGAAGGCATGAGTGTCACCGGAGTTGGGGCCCTCTCTTCCTTTAGAGGCTGTCCCCCGTTTGCCCACCAGGCCAGCCACAACCCAGTTGCCTGTGCCCACGTGGGTTCCCATGTGATCAGAAGACCTTCACTGCAATCAGGGAGCTTTCAGAGGCCCGCGCCGCCTAGAAACGCCTCCCCTTGATCTCCCAGCCCAGCTGTAACGCAGAGAACGTTCTCTGGCCACCTATAGCTTGGAAGACTTCACAGTGGGGTTGTCTTATATGAAAAAGGTTCGTCTAGGCTCTCACCTAGATAGAGTGCCCCTCAAATGAACCCCCCAAGGCCAAATAAACACGCAAGCATGCTAGGCTTGGTTATAAAACATATATTGAGTACTTACAAGTACAAGGCTGTTGATCAGATAGTTGCAAGTCAATAAATCAAACATAAAGTACACGCATTCTAAGATATACTGAGATTCCCTAACTGTCCCCTTACCCCACTGAGCTGTTTACTTGTTGAAGTCCAAGATGGAAGTGTCCTTAAAGTCTCTAGAGATCTTATCTCTTCTTCTCCCCTCGCAGGGGCTTTGGTGACTTCCTGTTGCTATTGTCCTTGTAATCAGATGGCAGGACTGACCTGGCCATTGCTTGGCAATAAACGGCCCACTTGTTATAACAAAGGGGATCTCTTCCCCCCCCACTCTGGCAACCGATTTCAGTATATTGCTCCCACTGAGCTTACAATCTGTTTACCCTTTATATTACATTACACGTATCCTCGAAATGTGTGTCATCTCCCCCCAAATGGGTGTGTTGTCCCCATGATAATGAGGTTGTGGGGACATGTGCTTAGCTTAGTTACATAGGGGAAGGTGATGATGGGAAAATCACTAAGGGGATGTGGAGCTAGGGAAGGCCGGACAGAAGAGGTAGGTTTTCAGGAGGTATTTGTAAACTGGGAGGGAGAGGAGCGAATATGTTTGGGGAGGGAGTTCCAGGGATGGGGAGCAGCAAGGGAGAATGTTTTTTGTACTTGAGTGATACAATATGCAAGTGAAAATCAGTAAAAACTGAATAATAGTTTTTGTAAAACCCAAGGTTTTTTTGTGTGTGTAAAAATCAGTTTAAACTGATAATGAAGGGGCTTGTGTATATGCTATGAGCATTATAGGACCCTATGGCACAATCCAATGCTGGGCCCATGTATATGTTCGCCTAGGCCACAGTGAGTGACATCCCCCCTACCAGATATCGAGAGGGCCCAGCCCCCCCTCCATGCAGGACCAGAGTCTTGCCCGCGCTGAGCGAAAGCCCTCCTGGGTGGGACCCCCTTCCCCTGCCGGGGCACGTTGTCCCCCAACCTCTCCCCCCACAGCAGGGGTGTGGGCTGGGGAAGGTCCCTCCCTCTCCCTACAGAGTTAACCAGCTTGAACAAGGAGACTGCGACAAGGGCGAAGACCTGATGGCCCCGGGAGTACAGGAGGCGTTCCAGAGGATTGCGGCCCTTGAGAGAGAGTTGGAGGCCATGGCGCGGGGATATCAACTGCCACCGGTGCCTATACCTGACCCAGGACACCAACCATATGGAGGTATGAGGGACCCAGTGTTGGGCGGAGGCCTGGCAGGGTACCACCAAGCACCCCAGTACTACTACCTGGGCTGAGCACTTGGGGGTGGGGCCACATATGGCGGGCTGCAGGGGCAGATATTAGATTATACCATCCCCTGAATGGTGGTGGGCACCACACCAGTGGGACCTATCTCCTTGACAACTGGGATCGATCCATCCGGGGCAGGGAGGGGCGAGACTCGATGCCTGCGGTGGAATGGGGCCTGGGTGCCCGCACCGGACCCTTTTGGCCCTCCTCCTGCAGCAATAGGTGGGCCTGGCCCACTTAGGGTCCAGGCCCTGCAGGTATGGGTGCAGCCACAGAGTTAGCAGGACCCCTGCAGGGGTGATGCAGTCGCCCCCCCCCCACTTGGGGGGTGGATATGTGGATGTCTCTGTCCCTATAGGGGCCCACCTCCTCCAGCCCACAAGAGAAAGGATCTGGAGGGGGCAATACATTGATATTTTCACCCTATTGTTTACTGATCCCATTCTGGACCCAATTGATAAGAACGGGGGAAAAGACAAGGAATGCTTTCAGCGCCCAAAAGAAGACCGCAATTGGGCCAATTGGATGATAGCTTACTCCATCTACCAGGGAGTCATGGTCCAGGGCTATCCAGACCGGGCGTATGCATTAATGAAGTATGCAGATATAGTCTGCCGTGCCTACAACACGGGCCCCTCTGGGGCCTGCTTGAGGTACAAGGAGGCTTTCCGACATAGGGTTTCATACACCCCTGGCCCGCGATGGAACACACGTGCCGCAGACATGTGGCATGACAGCATGAATGATGCGGCCAACGCCCCCAGGATGGATAGTGGACATGTCCCGACATGAGGTGGGATTGCACCATCCAATGACCGCTTTCAGAGTGAGGGTGGTAAGGCCCAAAGTCTGGGAGCCGCTCAGTGCTGGGAGTTCGCCTGTACAGGCAGGTGTGAGCATTCGGGTTGTAGATACAGGCATGTGTGTGCCATCTGTGGTGGGAACCACACCATGACGGCATGCAACAAGGGGCGGCAGCCTTGGAGTAAGGTCAGGAGTAACCCGGCTCCCCAGGGGAGGGGTGGCCAGGGAGGCTCCCAGGGTGGGAACAATTACACATCTAGATGTGTATATTCCAGCTGACCTGTCCAGGCCAATCAGATTCCT
>QEPC01010958.1:1811929-1839853 GCA_003113815.1 Sphenodon punctatus
CCTGAACATGTGCTCATTTAGAGGCCTAGTTAAAGGTTACAGCCTGCATCACAGTTTCAGATGGGTGTTTGTGCCAGTGCCTCATAGTTTCAGGCAGGCGTCTGTGCCAGTGGCATTTTGCCACAGTGATCATGTCAGAAAGGGGTGGGGCAAAGTGGATCTCATGCCCCTGTCTCTTATACACATCTAGATGTGTATAAGAGACAGTGCAACAAGGGGCGGCAGCCTTGGAGTAAGGTCAGGAGTAACCCGGCTCCCCAGGGGAGGGGTGGCCAGGGAGGCTCCCAGGGTGGGAACAATGCAAAGGGCCCCAACCCCAGTTAGGGTGGAGAGGCTGGAAAGGGCACTGAGGTATCATCCAGATAGAGGTGAAGTTTTGTATATAGTTGAAGAGTTCTGAGATGGTTTTAGGATTCCTGCTCAGAACGCTAAGCTGGGCAAGATTCGTCTCAACTTGAAATCCATAGTCGGACTAGAGCACATGGTATGGGCTAAGGTGGACATAAGGAGATTACCAACAGGAGGGTGGCCAGTCCTTTTACAGCCCCACCTATGGCGGACTTGATGGTTTCCCCCTTAGGGCTTGTTCCAAAGAAAACGCCTGGTGAATTCCGCATGATACATCACCTATCCTACCCGCGTGGCAGGTCAGTCAATGATGCCATCCCTGGAGAGCTCACCTCAGTCCAATATGTTCCTTTCGATGCCACAGTCCAAGCGGTAAAGAGGGTCGGCAAGTACGCGCTCTTAGCCAAGCGTACATTAAATCCGCCTTTCACCTGCTGCCCGTCCACCTCGACAGTTTTCACTTTCAGGGCCAGTTCTATTTTGACTGGGCTATGTCCATGGGTTGCTCTTTTCTTGTTCTGCTTTCAAGCGTTTCAGCTCCCTGGTGGAGTGGGTGGTCCGGCAGCAGACAAAACGAGGGGAAGTCAAGAAATATTTGGATGATTTTCTCTTTATCAGCCGGGCGGGGACCCGCGAGTGTGTTGGACTGATGGAGACCTTCCAGAGGGTGGCAGATGACTTAGGAATTCCATTGGCCCCAGAAAAAACAGAAGGGCCAGACACCACACTCACCTATTTAGGCATCGAAATGAATACGGTCAGGGGAGTATCCTGCCTCCCGAGTGACAGGCTTATTGCTCTGAAGGCCAAAGTAGATGCCTGCTTGGCAGCAGTAAAGGTCACTGTCAAGGAATTGCAATCTTGGATAGGGAGTTTGAACTTCAAATGCAGGGTGGTTACCCCAGGGCGGGCCTACTTGCCACGACTACGATAAGCTATGGGGTGACCCTCCCCCTCACTATCACATCCGGGTCACATGGGAGATGAAAGAGGACCTCCAGACATGGGCAACATTCCTAGCGGGGTACAATGGGACTAGTTTCTGGTGGGAGGATCTCCTGCTAGAGGCTGAGCTACAGGTCCACTCGGACGCAGCAGGGGGCATGGGATTTGGGGTGTATTTTTGCCGGAGGTGGTGTGCCGCCCCATGGCTGCCCGAATGGCGGGAACAAGGGATAACTAGGGACCTTATTTTCCTGGAACTTTTCCCAATAATAATAGTGGCCGTGTGTCTCTGGGCTGTGGACCTGGTGGACCATTCCATTGTTTTCTGGTGTGACAACATGGCAGTGGTACATGTGGTCAACTCAATGTCCTCTAGGTCTTCCAGAGTAATGAAGCTGGTCAGGGTGTTCATATTAACGTGTTTGTGCCACAACATCTTATTTGTTGCTAAGCATGTCCCAGGGGTTAGTAACAGCACAGCCCATGCCCTTTCTCGCTTCCAGATGGAGTGTTTTCGCTCCCTGGTCCCTGGAACCAGACTGACACCAGACCCCCTCCAGCTGTGTGGAGCCTTGGCTCGTAGAATTATACACCATTATACAAGGATCCTTAGCTGTGTGAACCCGCGCGGCTTACAAATGGGCTTTCAAGGAATTCCAAGAATTTTGGGCCCTGCAAGGCTGGGCAGTGGATTTCCCGATCCCCGAAGCACAAATGCTCCAATTCGCCAGGTCACTAAGGAGGGCAGGCGTGGCGGTGGGAACCATTGTCAGCAAGTTATCGGCACTAGGTTTCGTGAGTCGCCTAGCTGGACACACATCACCAGATGGGGTTTTTCGCCCATAGAATATTAGAAAGTTGGTCCCGAGAAAGATCCAGGGAATGGGACCCCAGGGCCCCCGTCAGCCCTCCTTTCTCATTAGGCTCTGTAACTCCCTACCAAGACTTTGACCTTTTTGAGTCAACACTTTTCTCCACAGCATTCAAAGTTGCCTTCTTTGGAGCATTTCGTGTTCGCGAAGTTGTGGCCGAGTCGGCCCGGGACAGTACAAACTGAGCCCTAGCGATTGAGGATGTCCTTATAGAACACCAGGCCCTCCGCCTTAGGCTGGTCCAAGATGGACCAAAGAGGGAGGGGCCGAACAGTCACCCTCTCCCAGGCAGGTGCCCCCGACCTGTGCCTGGTCCAGGCCCTAGAAGAATACCTGAAAGCCTGGCTGGTGGTGGGGGGCGGGGCTTTATTCCAGCATGCAAATGGCTCCCCCCTGACAAGGCACCAATTCACCGCTGTTCTCCGGTAGGCCCTGGGTCACCTTAACCTCCCTCCTTATGAGTACGGATCATATTTGTTCAGAATAGGAGCAGCCTCTTTTGCAGCCATAGCTGGTTTTTCGGAGCAGGGCATTAGGGCGGTGGCAATCTCGAGCCTACCAAACCTATGTACTGATTCTCCCACGATAGCCTTATCTTTTGTCTGTGCTCCCAGGTCCTGCGTGATTACCCCGTAGAAGCATAATTTGGATCACTGGCCACAGCCTTGTATGGTGGGCAGGGAAAGCAGCTGGGCAATCGTCCTGCGGATCTCAGTTGGGACTTTCAGCCTGAGCCATTATACGTTGGATGGGGCACAGTGGGATGAGGTGGCACCACTGCTTCCTACCCTCAGGGCAGAAGCGGTGGGGTCCCCACCGGATGTAGTGGTAATCCACCTTGGTGAGAACGACTTGCTGCAGAAAAAAGGGGTTAGATTGATTGTACAAATCAAATCTGACCTCTTAGAAGTCAAGAAACTTTCCCCAGGAATGGTCGTAGTCTGGACCGACTTGGTGGGCCGGGTGAAATGGGATAAAGCCATACACCCCAGGAAAGTGGATAGAACCCTGCATAAGATTAACTGGGAGGTAGGCAAGGGGGTGATACAGAAGGGCGGTCACAAGGCATTCCATTGTGGGATCACGTATGGGACGCCTGAATATTATCGCCCTGATGGAGTTCATCTATCTCCAGCAGGAAATGATAGTTATTTGGCTACGTTGAAGGTCAGGTTGGTCGAAATTTTGGAAGTGTGAGTTGTGCATGGGTGGGGGGTGGGGAGTCAGGCCCGTCCGTTGTAAACAGTGGCGGCCCCTTAGTGGCAGGGGTCCAGTAGTGTTGTGAGGTTTTGGTAAGAAATAACTAGTCGGAGGAATCATCTCCTTAAGAGATGGGGAAGCAACACCTGGTACAGAGGCAGGGCATGGCCAGCGCCAGGGTTAGCCTCCCTGGGAGGGGTGCCTGGCAAAGCCGGGCAGGGACATGCACGGTCCCCAAGCTGGCAGCACCCCAAATCCTTACTTCTGTCCCGAAAGAACACTGTCCCCTCTGGCGGTGGCCATCAGCCAAAGGCCAGAGGGGAGACGTTTGAGGTGAGCAATCAGGGATGACATTGGAGGGCACGTCCAAGCCACCCCCCAACCCCCGTTTGTTATGGTTAATCAGTTATGTTCGTTAGTACTGGACCCAAATTGCCGAATGGCAATTACCCCCACCGGCCTAATTCCAATTTGAATAAAGAGTGTGGCCATTCAAATCCAATAACATCCTTGTTTCATTCGGAATGCACTGACAAGACAAGCATATTCTGTGGTAAAAGAATCTGGAGGCTTTTTGAGGCTTTTATTTTTTAAAAAAATGCAAATGGTGCCTCACTTCAGGGATCATGCTCATTTGATTGCCCTGTTTCTGACTTACTCTCTCTCTCCCACCTTCGCTGTCCTCCATTTTGAAAGCTTGCTGCTTCTGTCAGACATTTTCCTGCTTGTCTACAATCCTGTTTGTCTGTCACTTTTCATTGGGCTTTTCCTGTCCGAGCTCCCAGGAAAGATCTGCGGGGTTGGAGGGGCTGCTGAGTTGCTGCTTTAACTGTCACATACATGCAGGGAGAACCTGTGTTGAACCGTCAAAGGCAGAGCCAACAGCATTTGAAAGCTTCATTAGCTGGCCTTTGTTCTGATTCAGCGCAGTCAGGCAGGCAAATAATGCCTTGAGTGTTATCAGCCATGTGCAGGCCTTGGTTGCGTAGCAACCCAGATTAGTCTACATCTCCAGTTTTCTGGGATAAGAGGGGGAAAATACTCTTTTTTTTTTTCAATTTAGCTGCAATGCAAATAAGAATGTATTCCTGGCTGCAGATATGTAGGCTTTATAGTTTTTAAACGTGAGGCCAAGAAGCCTTTGCCTCTTTTTACAACTGTAAAAGCCTCCAAAACACAAATGAAAGGAACCTGCATTTTAAAGGGTCAGGGACCCTCTAGTTCTTTCCTGTATTGTTAGATGCTATTTTTAATCTTTTGTCTTCAGTCTCACTGGTTATTCTATACATGATGAGGGCTGGAAGCTACGTCACTCTCTTCAGGCATGTTGTGAGAGCAGACTGAGGGAATTCCTTCCATGTTATCTGTCAAATGAGGACAGGGAGAGGGATACAAGGTTGACTTCACACTTTAAAGGTCTAGGGAGTGGAGTATTCTTACTCATGCGTTTTCCTATGTTTAATTTCTCTTTAAAATTTCCAGGTGTCTTTAGTATAGCTATATTCCAGCATGATGGGATCTCTAGCCTCTAGTGAATAACTTATTCTGCAAATGATAAGTTCTGGTTGGCAAATGAAAATCTGTTTCTGCAAAAGTAGTAGAAACCTTTGCTTTGAACTGCTGGAAATAGACCCAAATTATTATTTTTAAAATAAATATTCTTGAAAAAAGTATTCAAATACATTAACATGTTTTTCCTTTACTGGATTTCAGAAAATAAGTCTCTTTTATAAACTGAAGGAAACATGACATTTCTTTGAAAAATGTTGGCTGACAGGCTGATGGAAAAAGTCCTCTCTTTTTTGCTGTTTAATGGGGAATGAAACTTCTCACTTCCGAATATTTAAACAGTTCTACAAATACTAAACAATCCCTGCCAAGGTATGTGTGCAAGTCCCACAATAGGGCCAGTAAGAGAATTTGTTTTCCAGTACCCATTCTGGTCTTTGATGCTTGAGACAGGCTGCCAAGTGCCAATTAGTGTCGCTTTTGATGGTGGCTTTTGTGAACATATCTACTTGGAACTAGTCTGAGACTCACCAACCCCTTATAGAGCACTATTTGTTACTTCACAGATCTAAAGGGTGAAGGAATCCGGAAAGCACAGGTACCAGAAGTGAAGCACAAGGGGGTGTGTGGCTTCACCCCCACGGCTCTTGTCTGGCCCTGCACCTTCTGAGCGTTGCAACATTGTGATGCTTGGAAAAGGAGTGAGGAGACAGAAAAGGGCAGAGTGTCACGGGGTTGGGATCCACTACCCCACATTTCTGGATTAGGTGACTCAGTTTCCCTCACTTGCAGCCCGTCTGAATCAGTTCTCTCTTCTAGCTGATTCAGTCCTGCAAAGGGGTAACACTTTTGTCACCCAAGTTCCAGAGGCTTCCTGTTCTCAGACTCTTTCTCTCTGGGTTTGCAAGTGCTTGAGGGCACAAGATACTCAGACTGTGTTCCCCAATGTGAGACAACAGAAAGCGCTTCTTAGTAAAGAAGAAAGTTTATTGATAACATAAACAAAATTTGAACGCAGAGTGGCAAATAAAACAAAGGTAAATAACGCAATCCTAGTCTGTACTGAGTAAGTCCCTAATTAAGATCTTACCCTATAGAAAGTCCATGAACTTGAGTCCTCTTCTCAGCCAGATGTCGTAAGACTGGGCTTTTTGTCCTTAAGCTGGTTAGCCAGCAAAGTCTCTTCTCCCAGCTGAGCCTGAGGAGAAAAGATCTCACCTTCTTAAATATCTTTCCAGGTTTCTTTGTCTGACTTTCCCACCTGGAGGACTCTGTGCTTCTAGTCACACAGGCAGGAAGAGATCCATTTGCAACTGAATGGTGTCTGTCTGGTTTCTGCAGAGGTGTTAGGCTTTTCTGAATATACATTCGGCATGGCTTTGTCTCTCTTAGTTGCATGAAGTCAGTTTCCAGTTCTCAGCTTTTACATTACATACATGTTTAACCTTTATTTTTACATATTTGTTAGACCTGTAGTCCAGTATCTCCTTGTGACACAGAGACCCCATTCACCCTGCCCCTTTTATGAGGCAACCATGCCCCCTTTTCTGTGTGTCATGACATCACAATGCTCTGAAAAGGAGTCGGATGTGATTGTGGCGAAATGCCAGTAGGGGGCACTATACAGCTGAGCCACCCACCTCACTGTGTTTCTCCAAATCTCTGGCTAGGGGTTCCCCCAGCTCGTAAACCCCCCAAAACCCTTGATATTCCGCTGCCACCACCTGAGTGTTTCCCAGTGGGTATTCACACCACTCAGGAAATGCAAACCACCAAAAGGCATAGGCCTTACAGCTTCCCAAAAGCACACTCCTTTCCTGGCACTCTGTTCCTGGGATTTCCTCCTCTGCATTGGAGGCAGATCCCCAGAGCCACCCATAGCAGGCTTCCCTTGGTTCCAAAGCTGTTGGCTTCTAGCCCAGTAGGTAGATCTCCCCCTCTTTAGTAGCTTGGCCTGGTTACCTGGCCTAGGGACACGGAGACACACAGACACACAGTAGGGTAAAAAGAAAACTTAGACGTTACTGGTACATATAAAAAGGAATAAAAGCATAGAACTAGGGGTTGATAACCCTTTGAGCAAAGCAAGTCCGGTTTGGGGGAATGGTACCCCATTTGTAACACACCTGTCTAGTACAGTATCTTGAGTAGCAGGCAGGTAATCAATTACTTACGCAGGGTTAGTCCTCCTTGTCTGATCTCCATAGGGGATCGTTTCCCTATGGGGTCCAAGTCCTTGTGCTGGCTAGGCCAGTGTTACAGATTTCACAGTCACAACACACACTCCATTGGAGTCCCAGAGAAGAGAGAGACAAAATGGAGAGGGTCTGAGGCTTTTAAAGCTCCCTTCCCACTCCTTGTGATTTGTCCAGGTAAGTCACCTGGCCCAAGTACAAATTCCAGCTGACCTGTCCAGGCCAATCAGATTCCTGTTTCCTGCTGGCTGTAGGAGATCCCAGAGGAATTTCTGGAATGTGGGGTCCTGAACATGTGCTCATTTAGAGGCCTAGTTAAAGGTTACAGCCTGCATCACAGTTTCAGATGGGTGTTTGTGCCAGTGCCTCATAGTTTCAGGCAGGCGTCTGTGCCAGTGGCATTTTGCCACAGTGATCATGTCAGAAAGGGGTGGGGCAAAGTGGATCTCATGCCCCTGTCTCTTATACACATCTAGATGTGTATAAGAGACAGTGCAACAAGGGGCGGCAGCCTTGGAGTAAGGTCAGGAGTAACCCGGCTCCCCAGGGGAGGGGTGGCCAGGGAGGCTCCCAGGGTGGGAACAATGCAAAGGGCCCCAACCCCAGTTAGGGTGGAGAGGCTGGAAAGGGCACTGAGGTATCATCCAGATAGAGGTGAAGTTTTGTATATAGTTGAAGAGTTCTGAGATGGTTTTAGGATTCCTGCTCAGAACGCTAAGCTGGGCAAGATTCGTCTCAACTTGAAATCCATAGTCGGACTAGAGCACATGGTATGGGCTAAGGTGGACATAAGGAGATTACCAACAGGAGGGTGGCCAGTCCTTTTACAGCCCCACCTATGGCGGACTTGATGGTTTCCCCCTTAGGGCTTGTTCCAAAGAAAACGCCTGGTGAATTCCGCATGATACATCACCTATCCTACCCGCGTGGCAGGTCAGTCAATGATGCCATCCCTGGAGAGCTCACCTCAGTCCAATATGTTCCTTTCGATGCCACAGTCCAAGCGGTAAAGAGGGTCGGCAAGTACGCGCTCTTAGCCAAGCGTACATTAAATCCGCCTTTCACCTGCTGCCCGTCCACCTCGACAGTTTTCACTTTCAGGGCCAGTTCTATTTTGACTGGGCTATGTCCATGGGTTGCTCTTTTCTTGTTCTGCTTTCAAGCGTTTCAGCTCCCTGGTGGAGTGGGTGGTCCGGCAGCAGACAAAACGAGGGGAAGTCAAGAAATATTTGGATGATTTTCTCTTTATCAGCCGGGCGGGGACCCGCGAGTGTGTTGGACTGATGGAGACCTTCCAGAGGGTGGCAGATGACTTAGGAATTCCATTGGCCCCAGAAAAAACAGAAGGGCCAGACACCACACTCACCTATTTAGGCATCGAAATGAATACGGTCAGGGGAGTATCCTGCCTCCCGAGTGACAGGCTTATTGCTCTGAAGGCCAAAGTAGATGCCTGCTTGGCAGCAGTAAAGGTCACTGTCAAGGAATTGCAATCTTGGATAGGGAGTTTGAACTTCAAATGCAGGGTGGTTACCCCAGGGCGGGCCTACTTGCCACGACTACGATAAGCTATGGGGTGACCCTCCCCCTCACTATCACATCCGGGTCACATGGGAGATGAAAGAGGACCTCCAGACATGGGCAACATTCCTAGCGGGGTACAATGGGACTAGTTTCTGGTGGGAGGATCTCCTGCTAGAGGCTGAGCTACAGGTCCACTCGGACGCAGCAGGGGGCATGGGATTTGGGGTGTATTTTTGCCGGAGGTGGTGTGCCGCCCCATGGCTGCCCGAATGGCGGGAACAAGGGATAACTAGGGACCTTATTTTCCTGGAACTTTTCCCAATAATAATAGTGGCCGTGTGTCTCTGGGCTGTGGACCTGGTGGACCATTCCATTGTTTTCTGGTGTGACAACATGGCAGTGGTACATGTGGTCAACTCAATGTCCTCTAGGTCTTCCAGAGTAATGAAGCTGGTCAGGGTGTTCATATTAACGTGTTTGTGCCACAACATCTTATTTGTTGCTAAGCATGTCCCAGGGGTTAGTAACAGCACAGCCCATGCCCTTTCTCGCTTCCAGATGGAGTGTTTTCGCTCCCTGGTCCCTGGAACCAGACTGACACCAGACCCCCTCCAGCTGTGTGGAGCCTTGGCTCGTAGAATTATACACCATTATACAAGGATCCTTAGCTGTGTGAACCCGCGCGGCTTACAAATGGGCTTTCAAGGAATTCCAAGAATTTTGGGCCCTGCAAGGCTGGGCAGTGGATTTCCCGATCCCCGAAGCACAAATGCTCCAATTCGCCAGGTCACTAAGGAGGGCAGGCGTGGCGGTGGGAACCATTGTCAGCAAGTTATCGGCACTAGGTTTCGTGAGTCGCCTAGCTGGACACACATCACCAGATGGGGTTTTTCGCCCATAGAATATTAGAAAGTTGGTCCCGAGAAAGATCCAGGGAATGGGACCCCAGGGCCCCCGTCAGCCCTCCTTTCTCATTAGGCTCTGTAACTCCCTACCAAGACTTTGACCTTTTTGAGTCAACACTTTTCTCCACAGCATTCAAAGTTGCCTTCTTTGGAGCATTTCGTGTTCGCGAAGTTGTGGCCGAGTCGGCCCGGGACAGTACAAACTGAGCCCTAGCGATTGAGGATGTCCTTATAGAACACCAGGCCCTCCGCCTTAGGCTGGTCCAAGATGGACCAAAGAGGGAGGGGCCGAACAGTCACCCTCTCCCAGGCAGGTGCCCCCGACCTGTGCCTGGTCCAGGCCCTAGAAGAATACCTGAAAGCCTGGCTGGTGGTGGGGGGCGGGGCTTTATTCCAGCATGCAAATGGCTCCCCCCTGACAAGGCACCAATTCACCGCTGTTCTCCGGTAGGCCCTGGGTCACCTTAACCTCCCTCCTTATGAGTACGGATCATATTTGTTCAGAATAGGAGCAGCCTCTTTTGCAGCCATAGCTGGTTTTTCGGAGCAGGGCATTAGGGCGGTGGCAATCTCGAGCCTACCAAACCTATGTACTGATTCTCCCACGATAGCCTTATCTTTTGTCTGTGCTCCCAGGTCCTGCGTGATTACCCCGTAGAAGCATAATTTGGATCACTGGCCACAGCCTTGTATGGTGGGCAGGGAAAGCAGCTGGGCAATCGTCCTGCGGATCTCAGTTGGGACTTTCAGCCTGAGCCATTATACGTTGGATGGGGCACAGTGGGATGAGGTGGCACCACTGCTTCCTACCCTCAGGGCAGAAGCGGTGGGGTCCCCACCGGATGTAGTGGTAATCCACCTTGGTGAGAACGACTTGCTGCAGAAAAAAGGGGTTAGATTGATTGTACAAATCAAATCTGACCTCTTAGAAGTCAAGAAACTTTCCCCAGGAATGGTCGTAGTCTGGACCGACTTGGTGGGCCGGGTGAAATGGGATAAAGCCATACACCCCAGGAAAGTGGATAGAACCCTGCATAAGATTAACTGGGAGGTAGGCAAGGGGGTGATACAGAAGGGCGGTCACAAGGCATTCCATTGTGGGATCACGTATGGGACGCCTGAATATTATCGCCCTGATGGAGTTCATCTATCTCCAGCAGGAAATGATAGTTATTTGGCTACGTTGAAGGTCAGGTTGGTCGAAATTTTGGAAGTGTGAGTTGTGCATGGGTGGGGGGTGGGGAGTCAGGCCCGTCCGTTGTAAACAGTGGCGGCCCCTTAGTGGCAGGGGTCCAGTAGTGTTGTGAGGTTTTGGTAAGAAATAACTAGTCGGAGGAATCATCTCCTTAAGAGATGGGGAAGCAACACCTGGTACAGAGGCAGGGCATGGCCAGCGCCAGGGTTAGCCTCCCTGGGAGGGGTGCCTGGCAAAGCCGGGCAGGGACATGCACGGTCCCCAAGCTGGCAGCACCCCAAATCCTTACTTCTGTCCCGAAAGAACACTGTCCCCTCTGGCGGTGGCCATCAGCCAAAGGCCAGAGGGGAGACGTTTGAGGTGAGCAATCAGGGATGACATTGGAGGGCACGTCCAAGCCACCCCCCAACCCCCGTTTGTTATGGTTAATCAGTTATGTTCGTTAGTACTGGACCCAAATTGCCGAATGGCAATTACCCCCACCGGCCTAATTCCAATTTGAATAAAGAGTGTGGCCATTCAAATCCAATAACATCCTTGTTTCATTCGGAATGCACTGACAAGACAAGCATATTCTGTGGTAAAAGAATCTGGAGGCTTTTTGAGGCTTTTATTTTTTAAAAAAATGCAAATGGTGCCTCACTTCAGGGATCATGCTCATTTGATTGCCCTGTTTCTGACTTACTCTCTCTCTCCCACCTTCGCTGTCCTCCATTTTGAAAGCTTGCTGCTTCTGTCAGACATTTTCCTGCTTGTCTACAATCCTGTTTGTCTGTCACTTTTCATTGGGCTTTTCCTGTCCGAGCTCCCAGGAAAGATCTGCGGGGTTGGAGGGGCTGCTGAGTTGCTGCTTTAACTGTCACATACATGCAGGGAGAACCTGTGTTGAACCGTCAAAGGCAGAGCCAACAGCATTTGAAAGCTTCATTAGCTGGCCTTTGTTCTGATTCAGCGCAGTCAGGCAGGCAAATAATGCCTTGAGTGTTATCAGCCATGTGCAGGCCTTGGTTGCGTAGCAACCCAGATTAGTCTACATCTCCAGTTTTCTGGGATAAGAGGGGGAAAATACTCTTTTTTTTTTTCAATTTAGCTGCAATGCAAATAAGAATGTATTCCTGGCTGCAGATATGTAGGCTTTATAGTTTTTAAACGTGAGGCCAAGAAGCCTTTGCCTCTTTTTACAACTGTAAAAGCCTCCAAAACACAAATGAAAGGAACCTGCATTTTAAAGGGTCAGGGACCCTCTAGTTCTTTCCTGTATTGTTAGATGCTATTTTTAATCTTTTGTCTTCAGTCTCACTGGTTATTCTATACATGATGAGGGCTGGAAGCTACGTCACTCTCTTCAGGCATGTTGTGAGAGCAGACTGAGGGAATTCCTTCCATGTTATCTGTCAAATGAGGACAGGGAGAGGGATACAAGGTTGACTTCACACTTTAAAGGTCTAGGGAGTGGAGTATTCTTACTCATGCGTTTTCCTATGTTTAATTTCTCTTTAAAATTTCCAGGTGTCTTTAGTATAGCTATATTCCAGCATGATGGGATCTCTAGCCTCTAGTGAATAACTTATTCTGCAAATGATAAGTTCTGGTTGGCAAATGAAAATCTGTTTCTGCAAAAGTAGTAGAAACCTTTGCTTTGAACTGCTGGAAATAGACCCAAATTATTATTTTTAAAATAAATATTCTTGAAAAAAGTATTCAAATACATTAACATGTTTTTCCTTTACTGGATTTCAGAAAATAAGTCTCTTTTATAAACTGAAGGAAACATGACATTTCTTTGAAAAATGTTGGCTGACAGGCTGATGGAAAAAGTCCTCTCTTTTTTGCTGTTTAATGGGGAATGAAACTTCTCACTTCCGAATATTTAAACAGTTCTACAAATACTAAACAATCCCTGCCAAGGTATGTGTGCAAGTCCCACAATAGGGCCAGTAAGAGAATTTGTTTTCCAGTACCCATTCTGGTCTTTGATGCTTGAGACAGGCTGCCAAGTGCCAATTAGTGTCGCTTTTGATGGTGGCTTTTGTGAACATATCTACTTGGAACTAGTCTGAGACTCACCAACCCCTTATAGAGCACTATTTGTTACTTCACAGATCTAAAGGGTGAAGGAATCCGGAAAGCACAGGTACCAGAAGTGAAGCACAAGGGGGTGTGTGGCTTCACCCCCACGGCTCTTGTCTGGCCCTGCACCTTCTGAGCGTTGCAACATTGTGATGCTTGGAAAAGGAGTGAGGAGACAGAAAAGGGCAGAGTGTCACGGGGTTGGGATCCACTACCCCACATTTCTGGATTAGGTGACTCAGTTTCCCTCACTTGCAGCCCGTCTGAATCAGTTCTCTCTTCTAGCTGATTCAGTCCTGCAAAGGGGTAACACTTTTGTCACCCAAGTTCCAGAGGCTTCCTGTTCTCAGACTCTTTCTCTCTGGGTTTGCAAGTGCTTGAGGGCACAAGATACTCAGACTGTGTTCCCCAATGTGAGACAACAGAAAGCGCTTCTTAGTAAAGAAGAAAGTTTATTGATAACATAAACAAAATTTGAACGCAGAGTGGCAAATAAAACAAAGGTAAATAACGCAATCCTAGTCTGTACTGAGTAAGTCCCTAATTAAGATCTTACCCTATAGAAAGTCCATGAACTTGAGTCCTCTTCTCAGCCAGATGTCGTAAGACTGGGCTTTTTGTCCTTAAGCTGGTTAGCCAGCAAAGTCTCTTCTCCCAGCTGAGCCTGAGGAGAAAAGATCTCACCTTCTTAAATATCTTTCCAGGTTTCTTTGTCTGACTTTCCCACCTGGAGGACTCTGTGCTTCTAGTCACACAGGCAGGAAGAGATCCATTTGCAACTGAATGGTGTCTGTCTGGTTTCTGCAGAGGTGTTAGGCTTTTCTGAATATACATTCGGCATGGCTTTGTCTCTCTTAGTTGCATGAAGTCAGTTTCCAGTTCTCAGCTTTTACATTACATACATGTTTAACCTTTATTTTTACATATTTGTTAGACCTGTAGTCCAGTATCTCCTTGTGACACAGAGACCCCATTCACCCTGCCCCTTTTATGAGGCAACCATGCCCCCTTTTCTGTGTGTCATGACATCACAATGCTCTGAAAAGGAGTCGGATGTGATTGTGGCGAAATGCCAGTAGGGGGCACTATACAGCTGAGCCACCCACCTCACTGTGTTTCTCCAAATCTCTGGCTAGGGGTTCCCCCAGCTCGTAAACCCCCCAAAACCCTTGATATTCCGCTGCCACCACCTGAGTGTTTCCCAGTGGGTATTCACACCACTCAGGAAATGCAAACCACCAAAAGGCATAGGCCTTACAGCTTCCCAAAAGCACACTCCTTTCCTGGCACTCTGTTCCTGGGATTTCCTCCTCTGCATTGGAGGCAGATCCCCAGAGCCACCCATAGCAGGCTTCCCTTGGTTCCAAAGCTGTTGGCTTCTAGCCCAGTAGGTAGATCTCCCCCTCTTTAGTAGCTTGGCCTGGTTACCTGGCCTAGGGACACGGAGACACACAGACACACAGTAGGGTAAAAAGAAAACTTAGACGTTACTGGTACATATAAAAAGGAATAAAAGCATAGAACTAGGGGTTGATAACCCTTTGAGCAAAGCAAGTCCGGTTTGGGGGAATGGTACCCCATTTGTAACACACCTGTCTAGTACAGTATCTTGAGTAGCAGGCAGGTAATCAATTACTTACGCAGGGTTAGTCCTCCTTGTCTGATCTCCATAGGGGATCGTTTCCCTATGGGGTCCAAGTCCTTGTGCTGGCTAGGCCAGTGTTACAGATTTCACAGTCACAACACACACTCCATTGGAGTCCCAGAGAAGAGAGAGACAAAATGGAGAGGGTCTGAGGCTTTTAAAGCTCCCTTCCCACTCCTTGTGATTTGTCCAGGTAAGTCACCTGGCCCAAGTACAAATTCCAGCTGACCTGTCCAGGCCAATCAGATTCCTGTTTCCTGCTGGCTGTAGGAGATCCCAGAGGAATTTCTGGAATGTGGGGTCCTGAACATGTGCTCATTTAGAGGCCTAGTTAAAGGTTACAGCCTGCATCACAGTTTCAGATGGGTGTTTGTGCCAGTGCCTCATAGTTTCAGGCAGGCGTCTGTGCCAGTGGCATTTTGCCACAGTGATCATGTCAGAAAGGGGTGGGGCAAAGTGGATCTCATGCCCCTTCCCTCGCCACTGAACAGAATCCTGCTGGTGCCTTTGCTGGGGAAATGATGTGAAATAGGTCATGGCATTAAATAAATATAGAATGCTTAGTCGTTGGATTTTTTTTGTTAGTTTGTTTTTGTTTTAAACCTAGCATTAAGTTCACTTTACTGTGGTGATGCTTATCAGCAATCGTGCGCAGGCTTCACAAATAATTTTCATGCTTCTGTCACTTGGTCGCTGCCTCCAGGAGGAAATCCAGAAAGGGATTGAGCAAAGGGGCTGTCATGCCCTTTTCTGATGCAAACCCACCCTTCATGGGGCCTCAAGTGGTTCTGATGCACTGCAGAGAGCAAGACCATGTTGGAAAGGGGAAGGTGCAAAGGGGATGAATTCTGCTGTTGTGGTGTGTCATGATATCCTAGCGCTCCATATATGGCAGGCCCCTTTTCTGACATGGCAACCCCTTGCTGCCCCCAGAAACCCTTATTCTCTGGGTTAGGTATGACGGCCCTGGTGCTCCTGGCTAACCCGAGGTAGTAATCCTATGGGATGGTGACGCTGTGAGAATTTACCATTGCTCTTCCTGCCTTGGCTCAGCAGCAGGCATAGACAATGAAGCAGGAGTTTAATTGTTTTACTGGGCTTGGATGCAAGCATTCTGCTTCAGCGCCGTATTGAAGCACATCCTGTGCTATTTAGGGGCAGCCTTGTTCAAAATTTTATACTGTTTTAATTAATGTTGTTTGCCGCCCCGGGCTGCCCTGTGGGTAGGAGGGGCAGGATATAAATTTTAAATAAAATAAAAATAAATAAATATGCCTGCATATTTCTTGTGTCAAACTCTTTTTTTTATTTTTAAAAAAAGACGAATTATGACCTGCTACTTAGCAGAGGGTGGAGGCTATGGGAAAGAATGATGGTACAAAATATTGGTGAAGGGGCCATCTCCCCTCAGCTATGGGCCTGGTACTATAGTAATGTTTTCCTTCATCATCATTTCATAAAATCAGTGTGTAGATGGCCACTTTGTATTGACGATCACAACAAGGTTTATAGCCTCAAATTTGTGATGCTTTTAAAGGAAAAAAGCTAGCATAAATATTGCTGATGCACCACGTGACATTGAGTGCAAAGAAATAATCTTTGTATGCTGGGCAGCTCCTTTCCATCCTTTCAACTGCAGTATTTCAATATCAAACAATAATACATTTCCCCATCTCATTAGTGATGCAGTTTGCAGATTGATTCAGATTAACTAGAACCCTGAGTGTATCAAACATTTAGAAAGAAATCCATAAGAGCACGGGATGTTTATGAAAAGCAATTTCCTCTGTGCCAAACAGTTTAATAATACTCTAGATTCGGTGGCATTGAAACTCATTTATTTTAAGCTACATTTCCAAACTCTGACGGGTCAGTAATAAATAAGTCATGGTGGCCGATTTTGTATGCAGAGAGTTGGTTTCAGAGGAAGGAGCTTCTTTGACTCAGTCTGTAGTACAGCTTTGTAAGCAACCTTGCCAACATGGCTGTCATGTTTTAAAGGGAATTATCCTGAATATTTCATTCTAAAGTGTTTACATGCAGTGTTTTGCTTTCTGACATTTTTCATGATTTTGTTAAAAAAACAAAAAAAACCCAACCCTCCAAATATCAATTTTTCATTCAGTAAATTTTACTTCTTAGAAACCTAAATCAGGTTTACAATTACTTTAGTTAGCTGAAACTGACAAAGCAGAAAAATTCAGACTACATTTTTTGTAGACTTGAACATTTTCAGTAGAATCGGAAACTTTCCATTAAATGTTTAAAGTCAAAACAAATATTTTCGTTGAAATATTTTTGCTTCAAAAATGTTCAGCCCTCCCTTCTTGTCAAAGCAAGAGGATAAATGAGCATTTCAGGTTAATAGATATGGTTGAATTGGTGCCTTGTAGAATGTAATTATTTATTTTTATTTATTGGCTCAGGGTGGAATGTATACTTATTGCTCCCTAAAAGTGAAGTTTTAGGGAGGTGGATATTAGAGGAAGAACAGAAATGGGACGGGATTCTGCTACTTGAAGCCAGAGCTTCATGATCCCTTTAACAGAGAAATAGTTCTCCTAAGTGAGAGTCTGGATTCCTTCTGGAGCTGAGACATCTGTGGAGCTAGACATATCACCACAGGCACCTGAGACATGACACCAATTCAAACAGTGAATAAATGCACCACAGTAGGTCTGAAAACACTTCTTTAAAAAATAAATAAAAAAAATCAGACAGATCAATATCTCCCAGAAAAGCATCCCACAGGAAGTGTTAAGGGCTCTGATATCATTTGTGAAAAAGCCTTTACAAGCCCTGGAGGACCTAAAGGACTGCTCTTACTTTACAATACAAGCAACTTGCAGAATGTTCGACCTTTTTGATCCTGCTAGATCTCTCGGCCGCCTTTGATACCGTGGACCATGGGCTGCTGTTGAGACAGCTGCGAGACTTGGGGGATCTGGACAGAACTGTCCTTGGATGGTTCCGCTCATTCATCTCGGGTAGAAGCCAGCGGGTGGTACTGGGGGCTGAAACATCTAGCCCCCGGGCCTTGGCCTGCGGCATTCTGCAGGGATCCATTCTGTCTCCACTGTTGTTTAATGTGTATATGCAGCCTCTGGGGGAGATTGTGAGAGGGTTCGGGGTGCGATGTCGCCAATTCCCTCTTCGCGGCCACCCGCTGGCGGCGAAGACCGAGTTGTCGCGCCCCAACGGGGACGCAAATAGCACTGCCCTTACCGGGGAGGCGCGCTCCTGAGCAGCGCCTTGTTCCTCCTCGTGGTCTCTTCTGGCAACCCCCGCGGCAGTGTGCGCGCCGCGGGGGTGAGTTTTACCAAAGCCCGCATGGCGGGAAGATTTTGTTCCAGCGAGGGTTGCTAGGCGACCCTCGCTGGGGAGAGCGCAAAGAATGCGCTGTTGATTGGTGCACCGCCTGAAAGGGGCGGTGCACAGAACGAACTCCCCTGCTCGCCTCTTCAGTCAGGAGGCAGCAGGGGGACGAGCAGCACNATCCATGCCTTCATCACCCCGAGGCTAGACCACTGCAATGTGCTCTATGTGGGGCTTCCCTTGTTTCTGGTTCGGAGGCTGCAGCTAGTGCAGAATGCGGTGGCCCGTCTCCTGATGGGGATGGGGCGGCGTGAGCACATAACACTTGTGCTCTGCACTGGCTGCCTATTATGTACCGAGCCAGATTCAAGGTGTTAGTATTGATTTACAAAGCCCTGCACGCTCTGGGCCCCATATATCTCGGGGACCGCCTCGCCCTCCGCGCCTCAGAGCGATCCCTTTGGTCCACCAGGGGCGCCTTTCTGGAGGTCCCCCATGTAAGATGGGGGGGCCACAATGGAGGGGGCGTTCTCGGTGGCCGGGCCATGGTTATAGAATTCCCTCCCGGAGGAGGCTTGCCTGGCCCTGGATCTGTTGGCCTTTCGATGTGTCTGTAAGACTTGGCTGTTCACCCAGGTCTTCGGAGGGGAGGGGTGGGGTGGTGTAGGGGGGTGGGGGTTGGTTTTTAGTGATGTTTTTAAATTGCTGGTGGTTGATTTATTGTTGTTTTTTTTATTGTTCTATTGGGTTTTATAGTATTGTACGTTGCCCTGAGATGCCATAGGCATGAGGGGGTGGCTAACAAATGGAAATAAATAAATAAATAAACTTACACACACATAAAATAAGCACTATTCTCTCCTGTATTCATCCCTCTTGTCTGGTCAGTATTCTACAAAAGGGGAGGGGAACCTGGGGCCAAATGCAGCCCATGACTAGTTTTTATTTGGCCCTTTTCCAGTGCCTGGTTCTGGCCCTGGGATCTATTTCCTACCCACAAGCTCTAAAAGTAGGGCTGTGCATGGAATCGAGTATTTGTATTTGTGGTCTTGGTATTTGCCTTTAATTGTATTGGTATTTTTGCCTGTATTCACTGTGTTTTCCCCATCGTTGCCAATGTTGAAAACACAGTGAACGCTGTTCTCTGGGTGTTTTCAGATGTGACAATAGCCCGCATTTCCATGCTTTGACCTGCATGAAACTTCAGGTCACTGTCACTTCTGAAAGTGCCGCAAACCCAGACTGTTTCTCAGGTAGTTATTGGCTTAGCCTGGGCTGTGACACAGGCAAATTCCATAGTCACAGCCTGGCCTAAGAGCCAATACAGCTGGGAAATGGATGCTAGAGCCGGAGTAAAGCAGGCTTTCACGTCTGAAAGCCCACTTTACTTACCGTGATCTGGTGTGGCGGGGGGAGGGGAGGCTGCTTCATGCAGTGTGGGGCTGGGGCTGTGTGGGTGAACGTAGGCCTCCCCGCCCCCCTTCCTGGCCTGGCTGCTGTCACGTTTGTTCAGTGGCCTGGACAGATCCCCACCCCGTCATTTTTGCTTTCACCCTCTGTGTATGGGTTATTTTGGTGCAGACGTGCAGTGAGGCTCTGTCAATTTGACAGGCCTATATGCAAAGGAAAATGCAGTCAAAATTACTGCTATGCCTGCTACCAATTTTGAAAGGGAGCACTGTTTTGGGGTAGGGTGGAGAATATGGCTAGCTTGGTGGGGAGGTTGTTAACTTGGGAAGGGTGGAACAGAGTCTGGCCCAGGGGGCTTGCTGGCTTGCTACTGGAGTCCGGTGCCCATCTCCACCCCCCACGGTGCTGCAGCTTGAATTTCCAGAGGCCTCAACAGCTGGAAGCAGCTGATCTAGGTGGCTGCTGGCGGTGTGCAAATTCAAGTTGCAGCACTGTGGGGGGTGGGGCACCAGACTGCTGCAGCAAGCAAGGCAACTTAGACAAGGCTTCCTAAGGCCTGGGAGAGTAGAGAGTGGCGGGAGTGGGTGGCCTACTGGAAGCAGTGCCATCAGCCCAGCTGCTGCTTCAGCTGCCGCTGCAGCAGCCCATACATGGGTAGGTGAGGGGGGAAGTGGGAGGGGAGGGAGGGCTTGCTGGGCGGATGGGTGGGGCCCGCTGCCGCTTTGCACAGTTGGTGGGAGCAGGGGTTGGAGTGGGCGGGGGGGGGCATGATGAACTAATTATGGGGTTGGGGACACAATGGTTATGGGGTGCGGGCAGCTGATTATTGGGGGCACAAACTGGTTGGTTATATGTGGGGGCAGCGTGAATTGATTACGGGGGCACAACTGAACTGGTTATATATCTAGAAGAATGTCTCTCTGCATGGCATAATGTGCTTAATAGGCTCCACTTTGGGGTGTCCTGTGTGTGTGTTTGTGGCTTGGACATTTGGAATTTAGTGCTCTGCATACGCGCTTCATTACTTGCTTTCTGCTGGTGAAATGCTTGTAGTTGGAATTGTGGGAAACACCCAGTTGTCAACCATCATTGAGGGTGCAGTGAGCACCGACAACCTCCGTTTTGAGGAAGGGCAAAAGCACCTTTAAAGATAATTCACATGCAAGCCAGGCAGCACCCCCAGGCCAGCTGAGCCAGACAGCACCCCTAGGCTTGCTGGTGGTGACAAAGCAGACGGGTGGAGGACCCATCTTGACTTCTTGGCCAGGGGCCCATTCCACCCTAGCTACACCCCTAGCTGGGATGGACTCTGTTGGGCTGGTCCTGGCTGCAGTGGTGGAGACTTCACTTCTGTGACGACCACCCCTGCAGGTGGGGAGGGATCACTACAGGCTCCTCAAGTGGGTGACTAAGCAGCCCAGCTGCCGGTTGGATATGTACTGCAGTTTTGGGGGTCTGGTTTGAGATCTTGGAGATTATGTTTTTGGGGAAATGTTGGGTTCACTTGAAACCTGAATACACAGACCTAGGGCGCTTTTAGACGATAGCCATAAATGCACATATATTATATTTCGCGCATGCAAACATGCCAGGAAATCATGCGCTTATTGATTTTAGATGTCCTCTATCATGCGCTGAGTATTCTAATACGCGTTGAGGCACCTCGGTAAAACAAGTGTGAGTTGAATTTACATGATCGTTGGTTACATCCCTGCCATTTTTTAACGCACATGTTTGTCAAGACACCCATGATGCCGAGTGCTTGTTTTGTTCAGGCACGCTGCCCATAATGCTTTGCTTTGTTTGGGAGGGAACACTTTGGCTTTAAAGTTTACTGCTGTGGTTGATTATTCTCAAGAGGATGGACCCACAGGTATTTACGGATCTCTGCACTGTTTGTGTTGCATTTATTGCAGTGGTACACCAGATTGTTTGTGCTTTGTGATGATGAAGATTTTGGTGAATTCCATGCATTGGTGCTGCACATCCAAAATGATTTGATGAAGGTAGGCAGTACTATGTACCAAGATGACCACGGCTACTGTTTTCATATTTACAGGATTAAATGTGGGGACTGGAATGCATAAAATAGTGCGACTCCAGGGCCAAAAGGTCCTGAGGGGGTATGGGCCTGTTGACTTTTTCCAAATTTATATAGAGATTTTCCCCCTATTATTTTTCCTAGGATTCAGAATTATTTAGTTCTTCTTATTGTGATGATTTGCAAATAGGGGATTTTAATCGTATTTGTTCCCCCCCCCCATTTTTAATATGTTTTATTTGCTTGTATATGTTTGTATTGTATCTGTTATTGATATGGCTTAGGCTACGCAAATAAACTTATTACTTACTTACTTACTATTTACAGGATTTATTAATAAATGAAATTTAGACAGACATGACTGCACATCTGAACACTCATACACATGCCTTTTCAAATATATAATACATTACTTTTGCACGTTAAAGATATATTACATTATATCAAATATATTGCAGCAGTTTAGCACATTAAAAGAAGACACACACATTCACAGTTGTTCTTATTATTATTTCTAAACCACAGATAATCACCAGCCTTCCCGCTGAGCTTGCTGCTGCATCGATGACCTTGCAAGGTCTGCTTGGTGAGTCACTGCATGAAGTAGAGTCATCCCTTCCTACAAGATGTGCTGCCTGGTCCCTTCAGCAAAGCACTGATTGGTGGGAGAATGTCGTCAGTGGGCCAAATTACTCTGATCAGCTTTGAATTTCAGACTTTCGCATGAGCAAAGATGTGTTCAAAAAAATAGTAAATTCGCTCAGACCAACGCTATCAAAGAAAACCACAAACATGCGTGCCACTATTTCTACTGAGAAGAGGGTGGCAATCATATTGTGGAAGCTCGCAACACCAAATTCCTATTGTGCTGTAGCCGCACAGTTTGGGGTGGGTGTTGCGACAGTGTGCGTTATTGTTAAGAAGGTGTGTAGAGCGATAAATGACACCCTGGTCCATAAGGTCATTGGTTTCAAAAGCATGGACACAATAATGGATGGTTTTAAGTGTCATGGCTTCCCTCACTGTATGGGTGCTGTTGATGGGAGCCATATTGAAATACGTGCCCCCGAGGAGAAGCCAGAAAATTATATGTGCTGGAAAAAATATTCAATTGTGCTGCAGGCAGTTGCAGATTCAGAGCTCCTGTTCAGGGATGTTTATGTGGGATATGCTGGGTCGGCCCATGATTTGCGAATCCTGCATTCCTCGCCACTATTTCACAGGAAATACAAGGGGATACTAAGGCTGGATCCTGTCACTGTTATTGACGGCGTGCCTGTGCACCCAGTACTGCTTGGGGACAAGGCATACCCTCAGGTCCCATGGCTACTCAGGGTATATAATGATGGAGAGTCACCTGCAGCAGATCGGTACAATCTGTGGTTCAATCATTGCTGCAACTTTGTTGAAAGGGCCTTTGGATTGCTTAAGGGCCATTTCCAGATGCTATTGAAGTGTGTGGACATGCGACTGGACAATGCTGCGGAGCCGGTGGTCACCTGCTACATTTTGCACAACGTGATCCAGACTGATGGGCAAGCCCTCGATTGGAATGAAGATGCAAAACCGGATGCCCCTGACAACAACATTCGAGTACCAGATGTTGGGAACATTCCGCGAGGCGTGAAGCTGCTCGGTAGTGCAGTAAGGGATGCATTTTGCACTCATTTCGAACGAGAACATAATATAAGCATCTGTTGGCGGCCACCACAGCCAGAATAGCCTCTGTAAACTTGTCCCTTCAGTGACTCATTTAGGCAGCACTTTATATCTGTTTAATATTTATAGAAATTTGTTTGCAAATGTTTTTCATGTTATATACATTTTTTACTGATTTTAATCTGTTCAATACTGTGTTGGTATTTAGAAATTTAAAATAAGCATTGTTATATAAGTTTGCTTTTTTGGAGAGTAGCTTTCCCACATATTTCCACATCTGTGGAGAATGTTCTTAATTAACACACCACGTTAACGAATATACAGTCTGCAAATGGGGCAATGTTGGAAATTGGCCACTGTTATGGCATCCCAAGAATTGACAGTAATAACAGATACATGTTAATATAGAAACAGACCGCGTATATGTTTCAATGTTGTCTTCACTTACGATTCAGTATCTACTGGGAGTCAGGCTTTCGTGGGCACAATGGAAAAAATGCATGTTTTCTTATGGTTTCTTAAACTTGTTGAGTAGTGGAGCACATTAAAGTTTGAATTCCTAGAATTTCAAATAGTACCTACACTGATTTTTCAAAGCCACTCTCTAATACCAATGGTTATGTAGTGGATGACTGCGGGGTCTATATAATAAAGGGTCTGCAATGTATGTTAATTTCATACCTGTGCATGACTGTGATTGCCATATCAAAAGCCCACATGTACAAACCTGCAGGGTACTTGTCCAACCTCGCTCATGTGGTCATAATAAAACCCTTCTTTGCTTTACTTAATGCTATAGAGACAGCGGTTGCCATGGTTTGGTGTGTGTGTGTGTGTGGGGGGGTTGAGGGGCCTTATTCGTAAGCATTGTCTCCAGCTATGCATGTACAGGTAATAGTTCCTGAAAATGAAACATTATTTGTGCATGCCAAACTAGCAGTTGACGTAGCTCATTGCAAGCGACACCCTGAACTTGTTTGTAAGTGAGTCCCTTGGTTTATTGACTGTTAAAGACAGCGATGGGAAATCCCGTCTGTAGATAACTAAAAGCAGCGGTAACATACATCAACCTTCTGATGGATGTCCCACCCTTACGTTTCCATCCAAATGTCCAACACAGTATGGTACCGATGCTTTTGAGAGGCAAGATGGGGACATGATTTTCCTATGCAGTCAGATGTCATAACCAGGCAACTGCCATCATCTAGCGTCTTGAAGGTATGCCAACCCTGGGTCATAGGGGTTACAGACCCGGACGGTGGAAAAAGTCCAAGGTTATATCAACAAAAACATTAAATATGTTGTACGCGCATACTAGATACCAAATCTGTGAAATCTGTAGCTAAATAAGCCTCATTGGGTGCGGCTGTGATGGATACAGCACATTGTCCTGTGCCAGCCCTTCTTCCCCCACTTTTGGAAGGGTCCCCTTTTCTCATGGCAACTGGATAAAAGAATCAACGCTCTACAGGGGAATCCAGGGTGGGCCCAGAAGCCTGCCTGCCTTCTTGGAATATACCTTGGCATATGCCTTGGCATGGGCAATACATGTAAAGATTAGTGAAAAATCCCCTAGGATTGCAATATATGCACATTTATGAGGACAAGCATCTCAGGAAAGCATGGAACATCTTCTATCATCCTCTAACAGGCGCCAATGCAAGCCCTGCTACATCTATTTCTCATAATTGTCCCAAAACATGTGCATAGATGGCAAAACCACCATAGAACATTGATAAAAATAGAAGTTCTACTTTATAAGAGACCCTATGCTAAAAAGTTTAGATGCGTTTTTGTTCCCAGGGCTAGACTGGTCCAAAGGTTCACAGCGGCTGTGGCCCTAGGCTCTTTGGAACACAGGGCTGCAGGTACACGTCTGTGACATTTGTATATGTACTGATTGCTGCAAGCTCCAGCGCATTAAGGAAGAGCAGGGAGAGATGAAGATGGGGAAAGCTTTGAAAAGGAATCCTGATATTTTGGGTGCTAACTAATCAAGGCTGTGCTAGGTGAGTGTGGAAAAAGTGGCACAATTGCCAAGCACAATACGTATTTTGTACCCTAATTCTTAAGCTGCTCGTCCACCCACACATTGGATATCTATGTGGACCTCCGGGCCACCATGTGGGGAAAGAACCAGCACATCATGTTGTGTTCTGTAAGTTGGGACAACCAGGGGAAACCACCACGACTGCCATGCTCTCCCTTCCTGTCCCCATCCTTTGGGTCCAGTGAGCAGCAATGGCATGAACAGCAATAGCAAGTTCCTGGGCCTTGCCTTGCTTGCAACCAGAGGTGTCAGTGTTACATGGGACTGTGGGGTCCAGTAAAAGGGACATTCGTTGTTTAAATAAAGGGCGGGACCAAGATAGGTGAAACCTTTCCCTTCCACAAGCCACTCTAGATAACTATGTTAAGCTCCATGGCTCGGCTGGGAGCTGACGATGGAGTGCTTGGGGGTGTGCTCGGGATGGACAAAGACAGCAGAGAGTCCCAATCATGGATTCATCATCTGTGCCACAGAACCATTTCCTCTCTTTGTGTGCACAACCTCATCTACACTCCCCTCCCCTAAAAGCTCACTCTCGTGCCTGAGGGGAGAGTTTTGATTTAGAGAACTGATTCAGCACCTGCAGAAGGGGAAAATAAAAATTACCTGAGCCCACTTTGGTTCCTTGGGCTGTAGGTTTCCCACTCCTGTGATAAAAAGAGTTTATTTTCATTCTGCTTTGGCCACCGCCCTGACGTCTCATGCAGACAACGTTCCTCTAAGTGGAAGCTGACAGGAGTAGCGATAAGGGGGAAGGATGTTATGTAAAAGAGCCCTGCCACTTGGGATCGTAGATTTGCAATTGCTTACCACCTACAGGAACTGAGACTAAGTAAGGGGCTGTCCCCGTGCTCACCAGTCGGTCTCCAATTGGCACTTGAAAGTCACAGCAGTTGGAGGAACTACTGTCATTTGGAAGTGGGGTGGGGGGTGGGGAGACTTCAGGAGGTAGAGTGCAAGTGCGAGGTTCTGATCCCCTGCTGCTCCTCCACTAGCTCAGTGGTTATTAATGGACCCAAGAGGCAGAGCCATAGGACTGATTAGCATCCCAAGGCTTAAGCAAAATCAAAACAAGAGGCCAACAATAGAGAGTTCTTCTCACACCCATGTAGTCATTTGAACTTTATTTATGGTCCCACATGTAATGGGGTCCCCTTACCACTACAACACTGTGCTGTGTCACACTCTGCGCTATGATGATTGGGCTCTACCAATCTGCACCCAGATGCAGTCTAATGATTCTAGTAATTCTAATGATGCCTACTGGTATAGTGCTATCGGGTTTCTTTGTTTCACAGTTCTTTATTTGCCATTTAACAACAATGGTTACAGTGACAGCTTTGGAATGCTGTGTACTTTGGCCAATCAAATATCAGTCGCGAAATCAAACCCTGGTAGGGCTGGGTCATGCGAACAATCCTCCTTGGCCTAAATGGGTTTGTCTTTGCAGGGCATACCACGGTGAGCCTTGGCTCATGATGGAGCGACACGATGCCTGGCTCTTTGCAGAGCATATCATGGCGAGGCTTGGCTCCTGATGTTGCGACGTGATGCCTGGCTCTTTGCAGAGCGTACCACGGCGAGGCTTGGCTCCTGATGTTGCGACGTGATGCCTGGCTCTTTGCAGAGCGTACCATGGCAAGGCATGGCTCCGGATGGTGCGACGCAGGGACTGGCTCTTTGTGGAGTGTAGCTCTTTGTTACTCATGGTGTTGTGTCTTTGAGCGATCTACTAGTCAAGCATATGCATATTTGACAGAAATATTGGTGTTAATTTTAAAACAAAAACAAAAAAACCACAACCAAGGTATTGGGGGGTATACCTCCTATGTCTACGAGCAATCTACTACTGAGGCATATACATATGTAACAAATATTGTTATTTTTAAACATACAAAAAATACCTCCCCAAAGAAACAAGCACAATACGTTGCATCCGTGTTGTGCACAATCCATAACAAGCACAATACGTTGCATCGTAGGACCTAATTCTAAGGTGAGAAACGTTCTCGAGGCAGAATTTGGTGACGAACATGCTGCCTTTTATACACCCCCTTCCCTTTCACAGTATTTTCAAGCGGCCTATGCATGTTGCTTGTCTGGGCTGAAGCGGGTGCTGCAAAGGAGGATGCGGCAGGTTGCACAACTGCGTGAAGTGCTGCAGGGGCCAGGGAAGTATTGCATAGGGGCTGTGATCTTGTGTTTTTGGATACTGTCTCAGCAATTGTTTCAACAGCACTGGCCACCCTTGAAAATTCAGATATTATTTTCTTGTGTGTTATTCGTTGACACGCCAGTCTTTCTTTGTGTTGCCTGTCTAGCATCTCCGTCAAGGATTGGTGATGATTCCCTATCTCCAGCACGGCCTCCTTCACCGATATTTGGAAAGCACGTGCTATATCTTCCACGGCATCCTTGCCTTGCTTTGAAAGTTCCCTAGGTACGGGTCCTCGCTCGCTGCTTTCTTAGGTTCTGCATGCATTCGCCGGGTTTTTTTTTCTTGGTGCGTGTTGTCGTATCAGAACTGGAACCAGGGATGTCAGCACCTGTTTTGAAAATAAAAATATATTACGTTATTTCCCAAACGCATGCATCGGCTTCTCACCAACGTTACTTTGGATTACCTTCATATTTCTATCTGTCAATATAGTGTGTGTGTGTGTGTGTACACACACACGCATGTAATTGGTGGCATGCTTGTCTTCATGAATTGCATACTAAATTGTAGGGGTGGGAAACCGGTAAAATCCGGTATCCGATAATGCCGGTATCGGGCGTACTGGCATTATCGGATTCGACCCGGTAATCCGGACTGGGTACCGGATTCCGGGGTACCGGATTTTTTTACATTGCAGCCATTTAAAAATGGCTGCAATGTAAAAAAACTTAAAGCCCCAGGAAAAAAGTTTTTTTTTAAAAAAAACCCTCCCCGAGTCCAGGCTGCGCGGGTGGAAGGGGGGACACCCCCCACCCACCCTGCCCAGCCTGGATTTTTGTTTTAAAAAAGACCCAGAGGCGAGCCCACCCCCCAGCACCAGCGG
>QEPC01010958.1:1876382-1900211 GCA_003113815.1 Sphenodon punctatus
CTGCAATGCCTGCTGGGGGATTTCTGGGTGCTGCAATGCCTGCTGGGGCTTTCTGGGCGCGGGCGTGCACCTTTGGCTTGTGGCTATGGGGTGGGGCCCTGCTCACCTGGGGCTTTATATAATGTCAGCAATGTATCTGGTGCTGTACAGTCAGTTAGGGATGGGGCTAAAATCTAGGAACGATATTGGGGAGGGGCAAGGGAGAGTGGAGGGGCGTTCATGAAGTGGAGAAAGTGGAGTAGACATAAGTAATTAACTTGGTTACAGGGAAGAAGGGGACCCTGAGTGTAGGGTGGCCAAATATGCAAACTTTTAGAGGACACATGAGAAATACAGGTTGCAGGGCTGCATTGAAGCCAATGCAGCCCTGCAACCTGTATTTCCCATAAGTGTCCTAAAATGTGCATAGCTAGCCACCTTACCTGAGTGACGGGATAGAAGAGAGAGCCTCAGTGAGCAGGGTGTGGGGCTGAGGAGCTAAGGAGAGCCTGGTGGAAGTGGTAGGTTTTTCTGGAGGAATTAGAAGTTGGGAGGGAAGGAGTAAAGCGAGTGCATTCAGTGAAGGAGTCCCTAGCATGGGGGCAGCATGGGATATTTATTCACATTTTTACCCTGCCCTTCTCCATAGACTCAGGGCAACGAATAAGGGGTGAGTACATTTCAAGTAGTAGGGAACTTGTGAGCACTGCAGGGGAGGGTCGAAGCTCCCAGATGTGAATGTGGGGCATGAAACAAGTGCAGAAAGATAGGAAGGAACATAGTCATGAAAAGCCTTAAAAGCTTTGATAGTTTTTCTGCTAGCCTGTTAACATGCTACTATAGCATTACTTCCAATGTTTCTTTTTTCTTAATTCAACCAAAATGCCACAATCAGCAGGAAAAATCAGAGGTTTGGGATTCGAAGGGTGGTTTTACCCATTATGTCTTGCCCGTGTTGAGGATTGTCAACGCAGGCAATCCTGAACATGCCCCTGGTTGTGTACACACAGCGACAGCTTGTGGGTAGCCACTGGTACACTCAGCAGCTGCCCACCTCTGGAGAGGGGGGCTTCCTGGCCTGGCAGCAGGTCCTGGGAAGCAGCAGTGGTGGTGACAGGAGCAACATCACTGGTGATGGAAGGTCCCAGGTGAAGTCAGCTCATTGTTCCCCATGGCCAGCCACTATTGCTACTGGTCTCTTCTGCCACCACTCCTGGGGAGCAGCAAGCAGGAGCAGACATGGGTCCTTGGGAGCACTGAGCGGCAGACGCAGGAGCAACATTGCTCCCCAGGCCCTGCCACTGCTGCTGCTCCATCATGGGACCCAGATAGGTGTGTGGACAAAGACCGGTTGGGAGAGCATGGCAGCAGTGATGACTTGTTTCTGCTGCTGCTTATGCCCTCCCCACCTGTCTCTGTTTCATAACACCAGTTTTGTGTGTCCCCCATGCTTGTCCCCCCATGGTTTATTTTATTTTATTAAAACATTTGATATCCCACCCCTCCTGCCAAAGGCAGCTTGTGGCAGTTTACAATATATAAAAGTATAAAAACACATGTAAAAATACACAAACAGCAACATAAAACCTCTAAAATAGGGGGAAGAGAATAAAAGGGGGAAATGTCCCCTCGGGAAAAGAGGAGGGAGGAAAAAAAATACCCCACCCTTACCACCCCCCATAAAAATAAAAACCCATCCTTGCCAAAGGCCTGGCGGAACAGCCAGGTCTTGCATTGACACTGAAAAGAAGATAAGTCCGGAGCCACCGAAGCCTTTTCCGGGAGGGAGTTCCACAGCCTCAGCACGGCCACTGAGAACACCCTCTCCATAGTCTCCCCTCAGGATACAAGGGGGACTCCAAGAAGGGAATTCCCAGTCAACTGCAGACGCCGATCTAGAGCGCACGGAGTGAGGTGATCCTGCAGATATATGGGGCCCAAGTTGTATAAGCTCTATAGGTAAGAACCAGCACCTTGAATCGGGTCTGGAAGACTATAGGCAGCCAGTGCGGAGAATGGAGCACTGGTGTAATATGCTCACAGTGACCCATCCCTTTAAGGAGACAGGCTGCCGCATTCTGCATTAGCTGCAGTCTCCGAACTGTCACCATAGGCAGCCCCACGTAGAGCACGTTACAATAGTCCAGTCTTGAGGAGATGAAAGCATGGATGATAGTGGCCAGGCTGGAGTCTTGAGATGTATGACTGAAGCTGTCGCACCAGGTGTAATTGGCAGAATGCGCTTCTTGCCAAAGCTCCAGCCTGGGCATCTAGATGAAACTGCACATCAAGGAGCACTCCCAGACTTGAACCTGGGGAACCAGTGGAGGACGAACCCCATCAATGACAGGGGATGCCACACCCACTGCCTTCCCCACTAGTTTCATCTCCATCTTGTCAGGATTCAACTTCAGTCGGCTCACCCACATTCAGATCCCCACAGCCACAAGACATTGTGTAAGCACCAAGATGGCAGGGTCTGGGTTGGATGAAAAAGAGAGAGAGAGTTTATTAAAAAGAGAGAGAGAGAGTTGATTGTCATCAGCATATTGATGACCACAAACTCCAGAGCTCCTCACAACCTCACCCATCAGCTGCATGTACACGTTGAACAGGAGAGGGGAGAGAATGGAACCCTGCAGGACTCCATACGAGAGGTCCTGGGGAGATGAAGTACACTACCTGAGAACCACATGTTGAGTTCTCCTGGCCAGGAATGAGCAGAACCAATCAAGAACAGTTCTGCCCACCCCAGCACGGTCCCGCAGGTGAGTCACCAACATCTCATGGTCAACGGTATCAAAAGCAGCCGACAGATCTAATAGAATCAGTAGAGTTGAAGGACCCTGATCTAATTCACAGCGAAGGTCATCAACCAAAGCCACAAGCACAGTCTCAGTGCCATAGCCTGGACGAAAACCAGACTGTGAGGGATCTAGAAAACTGAGTCGGTCCAGATGCTCCTGCAACTGCCAAGCCACTATCCGTTCAATAACCTTCCCTAAAAAGGGAAGAAGGTTAGAGACAGGCCGATAACTGGCGAGGGAGTCAACATCCAGAGATGGTTTTTTTGAGCAGGAGCCAGACAACTGCCTCTTTAAGCAGCTCTGCACCCTGCCCTCCCGAAGGGAGGCATTGACCACTCCTGCTAGCTATGGCCCCAGTGTCTCCCAGCTGGCCTTAACCAGCCAGGATGGGCACAGGTTCAGTTCACAAGAGGTGGCTCTGACCATCCCAAGAACATCCTCTACATCAGCGGGCGAGACTCACTGAAACCGATCCCACAAAGTAAGACAAGGCGGGGCTTCCATAACCTCTGGTTCTCCTATTGTAATTAGTGCAGCATTGAGGTCATGGTGAATACGAGCGATTTTTATCAGCTAAGTAATCAACAAACATGTCACAGTGGGCACTAGAAGGTTCCAGTTCCAGATGGAGGGAGGCCGGACCAATCAGCCGCCTGACCACCTGGAAAAGCTCTGCTGGACAAGACTTCGCTGATGCTATGAGAGCAGCACAAAAACCTTCTCCTTTGCTGCCCGTGAAGCCATGGCATAGGCTTGCAAACTGGCTCTATGTTGTAATCTGTTGACTTCAGCATGAGAATGACGCCACCATCGCTCTAACTGCTTCCCTTCTTCCTTCAGCAACCACAGATCCTCAGTGAACCAAGGAAGCCTGTGGTGCGGATGCCTAGGGAACTGATGCCTAGGAGCCGTCTGGTTGATGGCCTCAGTCAGCAAGATGTTCCAAATAGCAACGAGGCCATCGAGTGTCCATCTGTCAAGATCAGAGGGTAATTCCCCCAGAGCATTTCGGAACTTCTCCGGTTCCATCAGTCTCTGGGGGCGAACCAACCAAACTGGTTCCACACCCCTCTGGGGGCAGACATGCACCGGAAGACAGGCCCACAGGCGGTAATGATCCGTCCATGATAAGGGCATGTTGATACCTCCCACCAACAGATCACCCGCCTCAACACCAGTGAAGAAAATCAGGTCCAGGGTATGTCCCCCATCATATGTTGGGCTGATGACTACTGGAAACAAGTCCATGGTTGCCATCGCAGTCATGAACTCACGCTCCGCTCCTCCAAGACTGGTGTTGACGTGGATATTGAAAGACCAGGAGAAGGTCAATATTGGCCAGTTCTGGGTTGAAAACAAAAGTTAGAAAAAACTGGTTTATTTGGCTTTCATTATTGGCTTTCCTGCCCTACCGCCTGTGCTGACCATCATATAGATTAAATCGCAAGAACTGCTGTTTTATACTCGGCTGTAGAGAAGCAGGCTAGTCCAGTGGTTGGGTTACTAGCTGGAGAATAGGGTTCATTTCTCTGCCCTCACAGGCTCTGGGCTGGAAGGTGTGGCTTCTGGGGCAGGCTTGGGCCCAGGCAATTCTTTAAAAAAGAAATTAAGCCCTGGCCCCTTTACCTCATGATCACCCCGTGTTGACTAGTCAATTGCTCTTACAGGCACACAGGCCAAAGATGCAATAACCCCCTCTGGGTTTTTCTTGACTCTTGTTCTGATTGTTTCCATCACAAGCCAATCATGTGTAAAATGTGACAAAGTTTAAATCACAAAGCTCTCTTTGAAAAGGAAAAAAAAAAATTCCGACTCTTAGCCTGAGGCTGGGACATCTAACTTGAGCTGTTAGATTGTTGATTAGGTCCTGGGCTTTTTCATTTATTTTGTGCAGTGTATTGATGGGGTAACTTCACCACACTTGTTCCATATGGAGAACAAAAGGCTCTGATCGATCTGTGTAAGTGTAATCTAACACACTTGGGTAACATGTTACATAATAGAGCAGACTTTGACATTATTTAGAATGTCAAGCAATAGACTGAATTCCACTTTGCTATTGAGTGATACAAGGGTGAAACGTGTGTGTCCCCTGTTCTCTGTGGCCATTGGGAACTTGAATTAATTGAATAGCCACTTCAGATTTAACCTAGCTGCGTGCGAGGCAAAGGTCTGCTGCATGTACCATATCCGTGTGTAGAGTACATTCTGTATGTATCCTTCTTCTGAGGAACCCTGGAGAGTATAGTCCTTTAATCACCCCATGCCGGGGATCATCTGTGATACTCTTCCCTTCCACCCCCGCCACTCACTCACTCACTCACTTTCAGGTCCAAGGGGCAGGGCTGAGGCTATCATAGAGGCAGCACAGGTGGCTGCCTAGGGTGGCAAGGTGAAGGCAGTGGCAAGTAGGGCGGCTCACCCCTGGTAAGCTCTGTGACTGGGTGAGGGGCAAGAGAGGTAGGGGGAGCTGCAGCTGCCTAGGACAGCAAAGATCTATGTGCTGTTCCTTTCAACATGACATAAACATGAGGGGGAATGGAACACGAGGGGGAATGCATCAGGGAGACCAATGGGACAGCAGCTGAAAAAGCCAAACACCAATCCACACACCCCTTCCTTACAGTCCAGTCCCAAACACATGCCACACAGAGTCCAGGACAAACACTGACAGTGCACAAGGCCCCGTTCCAATGGGGATCATGGCTGCTGGAGTGGGGGTGATGACCTGAACAGTGTAGGGGTGACTGTGCACCAGGGCCGCATGCCATTTTTTGTTTTTCTTTATTATCAAAAACTCTCATTTTTATTGTTGTTAGTAACAAAATGTCATTTTTGTTATCGTTATTGGTATCGCTATTGATTTCAAACAAAGATTTTGGTATCAATTATCGTTATTTTGTTTTTGATATTGTTGTTGCGTGGAGCCGGAAATGATACCGAAACTGTACTTCGATTGGCTGTGTTGTGGCATGGTGTGTGGCTGACTGGCTGTGGGTATGTGTGACTGTGTGGCTAGCTGTGTGTGGTACTGTGGCTGTGCTGTGTCTGTGCGAGGATGGAAAGAAGCAGAAAGAAGTCCCTGAGGAAGGTCAAGGTGGAGGAGAAAGTAGTGGAGGAGGAAGTGGCGCAGACTGGACCATCAAATGAGGTGGTGGAGGTGGGCTCCTCACCAGAGGAGGAGGAGGGCAGAGGAGGTGCCAGTGTCAGGTTCGTGAAATTTGTTTTTCTTGTTCCATAGAACTTGGAGGAGGGAGGGACAAGAAAAATACTATCCTTTAGAGTGAGCAGGCAGGCGGGTGGTCTGGGCAGGGTAGTGAGCAGTCAGGCATGAGCAGCAGCAGCACCCAAAGTCATACTAAGGTCTCCACTTGCAGATAGCATTCCAGGTGGTGGTGTAGGTGGGAGAAAGGGAAAGAGGCAAGGAGGCAACAACACCATCCATCCACTTGGTGTGGGGAAAAAGGGTATTAGACTGGAAAGGACTGGAGGCATCACCTAAGGGAAACCCAACAGTGGAGGAGCAGGTGAGTGGCAGACGGGTGAGCATGAGCAGTAGCAGCACTGGTAGTGTATTGGCCTCAAGATGTGCCGGTGTCTCAACTTGCAGACAGCACCCCAGGAGGGGCTGTGTGTGTGTGTGTGTGTGTGTGTGTGTGTGTGTGTGTGTGTGTGTGAGAGAGAGAGACTCTCTGGCATCAGGAGCAGCAGGCATCGGTAGGTGGTAGTGGTGGAGGAGCCAGCAGGCGGGCGGGCATGAGCAGCAGCGTATTAGCCCCAAGACCTGCTGGGGTCTCAACTTGCAGCCAGAACCCCAGGAGGGGCAGGGCTTGTGTGTGTGTGTGTGGAAGAGAGAGGGACTCTGGCATCAGCTGTACCTGATGACACTCAGCTGTACCTCTCATTTTCAACTGACCCAGGTCCTGCTGTCTTGTTACTTTCCCAATGTTTGCAGGCCGTGGCGGATTGGATGCGGCAGAGCAGACTGAAGCTCAATCCCGATTAGTCGGAGGTGATGGTGGTGGGAAGGGCGTGGGAGGTGCTGGCCCCCCTGATGGGGGGGATGTTTGCCCGCCTGTTGCTGTTCAGGTTTGGAGTCTGGGGGTGGTTTTGGATTCGGGCCTCCATCTGGATCGGCAGGTGAAGGCGGTGGCTAAAGCTGCCTTTCGCCAGCTGTATCTGGTACGGAGGCTTCGGCCATACATCTCCGGGTCCGATCTGGCCACTCTCATCCATGCCTTTATCACCTCGAGGCTAGACTACTGCAACGCGCTCTATGTGGGACTTCCCTTGTTCCTGGTTCAGAGGCTGCAGCTAGTGCAGAATGCAGCGGCCTATCTCCTGACGGGGCGGCGTGAGCACATAACACACCCGGTGCTCCGCGCTCTGCACTGACTGCCTATAGCATACCGAGCCTGATTCAAGATGTTAGTGTTGATCTATAAAGCCCTGCACAGTCTGGGACCCTCATATCTTGGGGACCACCTCTACCTCCATGCCTCAGAGCAATCCCTTTGGTTCACCAGGGGTGCCTTTTTGTAGATCCCCTGTGTAAAACAGGGGGCCACAATGGAGAGGGCATTCTTGGTGGCTGGGCCGCATTTATGGAATTCCCTCCCGGAGGAGGCTCGCCTGGCCCCGGGCCTGTTGGTCTTCCGACGTGTTTGCAAGACTTGGCTGTTTGCCCAGGCCTTTGGATGGGAGGGTGAGAGGGTGGGGTAGAGGGGGCGGGTTGGTTTTAGTGATGTTTTATAAATTGTCGTGGGTTCAGTGTCTTTATTGTTGTTGATTTTATTGTTATTGTGTTTTTATGATGTTGTAAGCCGCCCTGAGATGTTGTAGGCATGAGGGGATGGCTAATAAATTTAATGAAATAAATAAAATCAGGAGCAGCATCAGCGGGCATCAGCAGGGGACAGTGGAGGATCAGGTGGGTGGGAGGTGGGTGGGCATGAGCAGCAGCAGCAGCACTGGCAGAGTATTAGCCCCAAGATGTTCTGGTGTGTCAACTTGCAGACAGCACCCCAGGAGGGGAAGGGCTTGTGTCTGTGTGGGTGTGCCAGAGAGAGAGAGACTCTGGCAGAGGCATCAGTGGGCATTGGCAGGTGCCCACTTTCGTAGAGGGATCGCCCTGGGGGGCAGCCTTGGGAAGCCTCTGAGTGGTGGGGCATCTTTAGCTCACAGAGAGCATGGGGGTAGCCTTGAGAAGCTGTGGTGTGATATACTTGGTTACATTTCTTGGTTGGTTATTTTGAAGCCCCCAAGTGGCGGGGTGACTTCAGCTCACAGAGTTTGCCTCATGGGGGGCAGCCTTGGGAAACCCCCGCATGATTTCCCCATGGGGAGCAGGGCATAGGAGAGAGAGAGAATTAGTGAGTAATTGCAATAGGTGGTAGCAGGTGCAGGCAATCAGGCACATGTGTTGTGTTTTTGTCTTGTTCTGTGGGGTTTGCTGCTGGATGTGGGCATTGAGTGAGCACAGATGAGCGCTCTCTCTCTGGTTCTGGCAGGTGGCAGCTTGGGCAGGTGGTACCTCTCTCTCATTCTAGCAGTGGAGAGTCATCCCACCCACCCCCCTCTCTCTGGTTGTGTGTGGCGGCATGGGCAGCACTCTCTCTCTCTCTCTCTCTCTCTGGTTCTGTATAGCAGGTGGCTTTGGCCAGGCCAGACACTGTGTGTAAATCTCTGTATACAGCTGTCAGATCCCTATCTGACACAAAGTCAAGGCTTCAACTTGCAGAGTGTACCTCAGCATGGCCTAATAGTAGCATGTGAGGTAGATGGGATGGTGGGTGGGCACTGGCAGTTGGCACTACCCTATGTTACAGGGTGTCAACTTGTAGAGATTGTCCCGGGGGTGGGGATGTAGCAGCCCCATCCAGTGTTTGGGCAAGAGGGGTGGGAGCAGGAGGAGAGAGACCTGGAGGGAGTAGTGTGTCACTACCCCCTCACTCCAAGTACACAGCCAGCTTAGGGAAACCCAGCAGTGGCAGGTTGAAGAACAGCAATGGCTCCACCCAACCCAGTGCCCAGCCTCATACGGTGGAGACTCACGTTGTCCCCACCTGAGAGAACACCCGCTCGCTGGGCATGGTGGTTGGGGGGCAGGACACTAGTTCCTATGTCACCCTGGTCAGGGTCTGCCATACATTCCCCTTCTCCACCCAGGGCTGTAGGGGATCGCTGCTGTGATCCAACACTGGCTCTTCTAGATACTTTGCCACTGCCATCTCTGCACTGTCAGGCTCCTTCTGGCTCTGCCTGCTGCTGCTGCTGCTACAAACCTTCTCCCCAATTGCCTTTGCCCATGCTGCCTGCCCTGCCATGGTCCAGTGAGTGATGGCCATCGAGGAGCTGCTGCTGCTGGGCCCTGTTACCAGAGCTGCCGCTGGGGGTGCTCTGCATCTCCTCCCTCCTGCTGTTGCTTTGCCCCTCCTCATGGCCCTGCTGCCGCCGCCGCCGTATAACCCTCTCCACTGTCCGCACCTTCTCCACCGGAGTATGCTTCCTCAGGCTGAAGTCTGCCATGCGAGATGCCACACTTGCCTTCACCCTGGGGTCCAGCATGGTGGACAAAATATAGACCTTCCCAATCAGTGGGTCAAACTGGCTCTTGAGCCCCTCTTTCAACCTTCATACCAGGGCTACCACCACTTCTTGATCAATCAGGAAGCCTGCCATCTGCCTGATCAGACTACGGGCTATGGGGGTGACCTGGCTCAGGGTGGCCATCACTGCACTTAGGGTCTCTGTCATGTTCTTAAAGGGCTTAAGAATGTGCACAGTATGGGCCATCATGACGCATTCTTCCTGCTCTAGCGGTCTTGCCACCTCAAGGGCTACCGCATGCAGGACACACTGCTGCTCCACCAGATGCTCTAGCATGAGGTAGGTGGAGTTCCACCTCGTACTTGCATCCTGCATGAGGTAGTGCTGCTGTGCCCCCAGCTCCACCTGCTTCTGCCTCAAGAGGTGCCTGCCCTTCATACTCTTCTTAAAATACCTTGTGATTTTTCTGCTCTTCTCAATCAACAGGGTAAAGGGGCTGCCGCTGCCATCTCCCTTGTTCTCCTCCAGAGCCAGGGTATCCTTCACCACTAGGTGAAGGGTGTGGGCAGCATAAGGGATGTGCTGGAACCCACCATCCTGTACTGCCTTTTTCATGTTGGCTGCGTTGTCACTGACCATGAACCCCTTGGTGAAGGGCATTTCCTCCCTTAGCCATTCCTCCACTATGGTGTCCAAGACTCCCCTTACGTTGGCGGCAGTGTGGCTATCGACTATTTCCTGGGCGTGAAGCAGGGCCCACCTGTCCTGTCCCCTTGCCCCTGCCACCTACTGCTCATTCTCCTGCCACTCTCAGCTGCCACCAGTGAGCAGTAATGTCCAGGTAGGCATGCTGTGCATTTCGGCTGCTCCAAATGTCCATCATGAAATGCACAGCAGCCCCACCTGCCCTGGACAGCTACTCCCTCACCCGCTCCCTAGCTGCCCAGTACAGGGAGGGCACCACACACCTGCTGAAGGTGGTGTGTGAGGGCATCTGGTACTGGGGCGCAAGCAGTGCCACCAGCCAGAAGAATCCCTGGTTCTCCACTATGCTGAAGGGCTGGTCATCCAGTGCAATCATCTCACCCACCTGCCTGGTGATCTTAATTGCTACTGGATGGCGCCCTCCACATTGGAACTGCCCAAACCCCAGCTCCTCCAGAGTAGCCTGATGCTGCTGCTGCTCACAGGGAGTTTGAGATAGGGCCTGCTGCTCTCCCTCATCCCCTTGCTATGAGCAGAGGAGGGTGTGCTCATTGCATCAGGGATCGGGAACTCACTCCTATCCACGCTGCCTAACTTCCCTTCCAATTCCAGCATCTTAGCCTGATGCGTACTTCTCAGGTGGGAGAACATCCTGTTGTTGCTGAGGTTCTCCCGTTTCTTCCCACGCTTCACCACCTTTCCTGAACTCAGGCCACCTCACAGGTGTCACCTGCCCTCATTGGCTTAAAGTGGTTTCACACAGGCTCCCTGGGGCACCTTGCTTTCTTCGTACCACTGCTGCTGGGGGTCACCATCTCTGTCCCCAACGGGACCACAGGAGGAGCATCATGAGCAGGAGTCACCTCTGAGTCCTCACTCCCCTCACTGCCCATATCCATGACACCTATGATCAAGCTGCTGCTACCATATTGCAGCATGGGAGAGGATACCCTGCTGCTATTTACAGAAACACTTTGGGAGAATGAGAATAATGGGCTGCTGCCAAGGGGCAGGGGGAAATATCGTTAAACAAATCCTCCTCCAAATCCTAGAGGGGGGTACCAGAGGGGGAAGCCTGCCCCACAGGAGAGGTGGGTGCCCCAGCTGATGCATCACTCACAGCAAGAGCACCTACATCACCAGCACTATCATTGTTCCCCACATCAGCTGCCTCCAGTGCCAAAGCACTGCTGCCAGTGCCAGCTGCTGGTGCTTCAAGAGGGGTACATTGCTGCTGCTGAACCCTACCTTTGCTCCCTCCTCCAGTGCTAGTGGAAGGCTGGGGTTTCCTACCTTCCATATATGCCTTGCCAATAATAATCTCTGCCACCTCTTCCCCTGATAAGACCTGCAGCTTGGGGATGAAAAATGCTGGTCTCTTAATTTTGGGTGGGGGGCTGCCACCAGTTGCAGAAGTGTCAGCACTGGCAGACTTGTCACCTCCCCCATGCCCACGCCCTCTACCATGGTCACCTGCCCCAGACTTGTCAGAAGTTGAACTCCTTCTCACTGTGATACAGAAAGAACTGCACACAATACTATACATAATATGTAGTTTTATTTATATAATATATACAGAATCTAAGCTAAACCTAACCTATGTATACTACAAAATATTCCTATTCTATCATCCTAATGTATATAATAAAACAGCCTAGTATCTAAAAATCTATATACACAACTAATATCTATATAATATGGACAGGGGGAGACAGACAGGGGAAGGGAAAAGGAAATCTCTCAGGTATATCTACTATCTATCTTATCTATCTATAAAATTATAGTACCTATATTTATCTCTTTCTATATATGCACAGGAGGAGACAGGCTGGGGAAGGAAAAGGTAAAATATAAGGATTGCAAAGGTAAGGTGGTAGGATATATGACTGAATGGGCTGGGAAGATTTTTAGTGCAAACACCAGAGTTCTGTACACAACCTCCCAGAGCAAGAGCTAACACAGAACAAGAATCAAGTAGCCTGGCTCTGCAATATAAAGGCTTGTAGTGCCCTCCCAAGAGCCCCATCATTGGTTCTGGAAGACCGGAGGCAATGATCAATCACAGGGTGCCATGCAACTGCCTGGGACCTGCTTGCGATGCTCATTGTCCAGAGATACAGCCATCAGGTCCTTCTCCTCCCATCACAGGTCCAGTTCAAGAGTTCAACAGTGTTTCTGGCTCTGAGATGTCTGCTCCCTCCTCCCCTCTCCAAAAACAACTGCCAGTCAAAATGACGTGAATAACAACTTATGTTATCGTTATTGATTTTGTTATTTTTGCTGTCATTAGATATTTTCAGATGTGACAAGATCACAGTAAATACCCACCTGTGGTCACTGTGCCCTGCACGTCTGTTCGGCGGCCGCCAGATGTTCGCCACACTGAATACCCACATGGGGTCAATTTCAACCACGCTTCCTGGGTTCCCGGCGGGAAAATCCGCAGAAGCGTGGTGAAAGTGATTCCAGGCGGGCAGCAATAAAAAGTAACATCTGGTCGGCTATCATGGCCCGGAATCCCCGGCGGGATTCCAGGCCATGGTGAACTCGGCCAGATGCTGCGGCGGCATTGGCCTCACCGCCCGCCCGTCTCCCCAGAGGGCGGTCGGCGAGGGAGCGTGGAGGGGGCAGGGCTGTGCGGCCGCATGTTGTGCCGTGCGACCCCGCCCCCTCCCTGATTCCCCGCCGGGATCCCCGTCACGTCTGTTTGCTGTGCCTGGTTGATCCTGGCGGGGAATCTCTGGGTTGTTTTCGGGACGGGGAGAAGCCACCCCATCACGTCTGAAAACACCCATCATTGCAATAACAATAACAAAAATGACAATTTTTTAAATCATTATCAATATAATGAAAATGACCCCCCCCCCCAAAAAAAAAACAACAACTGCTGCAAACAGGATGATTCCATGATGGAGTGAGTGGGAAGCAGAAACCTCCCCTCAGAGCTGTGAGTCCGTGAAAGTGCACTGAAACACTCCTGCTTTCAGAGTGGATGGGGGTTCCAGTTCTACCTAGAGACCTCCTACAGAGGGGGCCCAACCCCCCAAACCATTGGGCACCACTGATTGAACAGGGCTTTGGCTTGGCAGGGCTTCCCCTCTAATCCCTGACCAGCCGCCTACACCCAGGTGAATGCTCCTGGTTCCTGCTGCCGCAGTTCCCTGACTCTGCCAGCCATACCCCCAAGGGGTCGGGCAGGCCAGTGCTTCAGAGTAGTTCGCTCAATCCCTGGGGTATGGAAGAAGGATAGGGTTTCTCTTGATAGAGAGCCAGGCACTGGACCACACGCACCCTACAGTAGTATAGGAAAAACAGTCCAAACAAAATACAAGAACAAAGCCAGTTGATGAGAATGTCCTGACAAAGGCAACCAAATAAACGTAAAGAGAAAACATGCAAACTGCTGACTCTGTTTGGTTCCCTTATCTGGCTCTCCCTAAGCTGGGTATATGCATGACCCCTTATCCCTGGGCAGGGCTGTCTCCCCTGTTGTGTCTGATCCCCTTGGGCATCAGGTTGAAGAAAAAATGGGTGTTTTTACACACACATTTCTCCTGGATGTTTGCTGTTACATCCTGAACTTTCTGTGTGTCTAAATCACTCACCCAGATCTTAAACAGGGCAGCGTGTGTGTGAACAATGCATCCAGAACTTACTTGTGGACTTGTAAACCCAGAAGACTGAAACATCCAGAACTTTAAGGTGTGTGTAAAATGCCCGCCGTCCTTTGTAGAGAAGGGCTTTCATACCTTTTCCTAGCCTGGGGCTGGAATCTACTAGAAATGTCCCCATCTAGATCCTTCTGGACATGGACAAGATCTTCACTGCCTCCAGCCCCCTTTTGGCAAAGTTGGGCTGGTTAGGTACTTTTGTCACTGAGAAGTGCATGGGCATGATTGGCATCCATTGTCCCACCCTGACCTTCCACTCAACTGATAGCTTTCCCAAGCCCACAGATGGGTTTCCTTTACCTAACTGTGCCCTCCGCCCCTATTCAAGAGTACAATGCCATGTGCCTTATTCAAATACTGAGAAAATAATGATTCATGACACCAGTCATAGCTATTCCAGGGTATAAAATGCCCAAACATGTGGCATGACCATTGCCACCCCCTGTCAGGTGACAGACCCACACTGGCAGCACACAGCACAATGTCTGGGGTGGGGTGGGTGGGTTAGTCTAAGGGCAAAGTCAAGCTGGCAGAGTCCCACATATAGGAACATGCGAGACAGAAGGGGTCCATAGTCACTGAGCATTGTTCCAATGCTGGGTCACGGCAGAGGTAGATCCGGAGTCAGGAACTCCACACCCTCTGAATACACTTCCCATATACACACCCATCTCCGATAGCCTCTCGTCTGCATATGTTGATCTACCATGAAGTTTGGGTCACCATGATCCCTGCTGCCCAGAGCAAGTTGAACATCTGCCTGGGTCCAGATCTCGTACAGTACCGCCATCTCTGCTGCAGTAGGCTCCATGGTCAGGTAGGGTCCCCCATCCAGGGTCATGAGCAACTGCAGCTCACACATGCGAACCTGGCACTCGTCCCACTGATTCTGGTAACTCCAGGCATGAAGCATGACAGTCACAAAGGTGATAGGGAGGAAGGGTTTGCCTCCCTCTAAAAGCACAGGCAAAACTCTGGGAAGCTACAAATCTACTGCAAAGCAACGCTCTCATTCGCCTCCCATGGTAGCAGCATCCCCACAGGAAGCCTATCCCCAGTGGTCCTCAGAATACAGAACCCCAACTCGCTCACCCTACGCTGGCAATCATGGCTGCGCATACGGTGTCCCAGGAGCAACAGGCTCCGTGACAGCAAATCATAACCATCATGCATGGCCAAGGGACTGGCCAACAGCGGTTGCATGTCACGACGAAGCCAGAGTTCACATAGGGTCATGGTTGCACAGACATCTGAAACCGCTGTATCTGCCGGACCACATGATGGAAGAGTACAAAACCGGGACATGTCCGACATGTCCACAGAAAGCAATGGCTGCACCTTAGGGCCAATATATCTTCAATAAAGCCATGTTATGGGAGGCCTGCAGCCACAGGGATGGCATCTGAACTGCATCCCCAGCTGAGGAGATCAAATACAGCTGTAACCAGATGCATCTGTACTCCAACACTATCACATAATGGAAATCCAGACCCTTGCACCAGAATGTTGGGAGGCCTCTCCCCAGCAAACTTATCACAGATGGTAACCTTGGGGCCCCAGTGATACCTGGCCGCACTGGGGTGGGGAAGCTGTAGCCACAGGGATGGCATCAGAACCCCGTCCCCAGCTGAGAAGGGGAGAACAAACCCAGGGGAAATACACATGGACAGCACGTTAGGCAATAACATGTAATCATTTTATTCACCATATGACAACAGAATGGGGGGATGGGATTCTGCACCACAGTAGTCATGGGCGCTTGCCCCTGGCCCGGCTCTGCCTCCATCTGACACTGGGCACAAAAGACACCAGTGTCAGCATGAACTATCTCCAGCAGGGGCTGCTGGTCCTGGCTAAGCTCCTGCTTCAGGCGGATCACACACACTGTAAAGGGAGACGGGACAGTGGAGGAACCTGTCCAGCTCCTCGTGAAATGCTTCTATGCACCTGGCATGACTGTACAGGTGGTTGTTATTCTGGAACACCTTGTGTCCACTCTTCAAGTCCTTTGCCTGCTGCTGGCACTAGGACATGTCCCTATTTTACCCCAGCCGCACCATCCCCTTGGAGATGTCTTGCTAATGCTATACCAATTCATTTTGGTAGCAACTCACGTGTTTCTTCTGTGTTTTGGTCTCCCCCTACAGGTGGATGATGGCTGTGCTCTCTTCCTGTGTCCAGGGCAAGCCCTTGGGTGCAGGGCCTGGGGGTGCAGGGGCAGGGGGGAGGGGGCTGTGCAGCTGGGGCCCCTAAGGAAGATGATCTCTTGGGGAGGGCTGTAGGAGGATGGGGGTGGGGGGATGGGGGACCAGTTCATGAGCAGCCACTGGCCCACTCTGGCCATTGTTTCTCCATGGTGCCAATGGACCTGTCCCGTGGGTGGGTGCACGGGCCAGGGATGCATGTGGGGCCCTCCCCACACACGGATTTGCCTGCCCCCGCACAGAGCACCCCGTTTTTCCCCCCCGCTACTCTGTGAGTAGCCTTGGGTGGGTGGTGCATGGTCATGGGAGTGCCCCCCACCCCACAGCACTTTCAGATGGGCATTTGGATGCATGTGGGATCTTGTTCTGATTATTTCCATCACAAGCCAATCATATGTGAAATGGGGGCATTTGGAGGGGGGTTGCTAGGGGTACTCGGGAAGGGGGAAAGAAGAGGCGGGTCTATCATGGATCTCTGACATAGATCCATCACCTGTTTTGAGTGCATGTCCTCATCTCTGCTCCATTCCCCTGAGCTCCCCATTTCAGCACTTGAGGTTATAGAGAATGGACCCATGGGCCAGATCTCAGAATTGGGAAGGGGTCAAATAAAAAACAGCTATGGGTCAGAGTTTCCCCACTCCTGCTCTAGAAAGTTACTGACAGGGTAAACATTAACCAGTAAAAAGGTAAACATTAAGCAGTAAATTAATGGGGAGATAAGTGCTATTAAAAATCAGACTCCTAAATTGGCATTCTACAGCAGATATTCGGACAGTGATTCCACCCAGAAGTTTCTCACCAGGCTTGAACTTCTGGAAAATGGAATGGACTATGGAGCCAATAGAATGGCCTTCAATGAGACCTGAGCTGCCCCTTTTCTTCATCCTGGTGCAGGGGTTTTTGGGCAGGGATGGTCTGGCTGTAGAGAAAGACCCATCTGCTTTCTGAAGAACATCAGGAGCAGCAGGCAAGGACCCTTGGGTCACTCTTCAACTGACCAGCCCAGCAACAGAAGGCCTGTTTGCCTTCAGAAAATAAGTAGGGTGGCCAGTCTTCTGGGACTGCCCTGGAATCTCTAAGAATGAAACATTTATCTCTAGGGCACTGCTGGGAGCAATTTGGGAGAAAAATAATAAGAATAGTCATAAGAGAAATCCTTTTCTCATCACTTGTTTTCCAATAAATGTTGTATATTTGACAAAAAAATATTCCTTACACATAATAGGGTTTCACATTACAGGAATTAAAAATGTGTGTCATGGTACATTATTTGTGTGAATTTTTTAGGGCAGGGTTTGTTAGAGCATTTTCAGACAGGACGTTCCCCTCCCACCTACTATACATGTTACAGGGCACCCATAGGGCAACACTACAGCCTTGCAACATGTATAAAGGTTGGGGTGGGGGGCAGTGGGTAGAGAGCATCTTGTCTGAAAATGCCCTTAGTATGACAAGGGGGGGTGGGGAGGCCTCAAAATATGTTTAGAAGTGTGACAAGTTTTCTGAAGAGCCCCATCCTACAAAATGACCTCCTTACTGCTACCGAAATTGCTTTCCACCAGAAGATGTTTGTTAGAAGTTTTAACTCTTCTGCCTAAACAATGTGTGGGAGCTCCTTGCTGTAGTCCCATTTGTAAGTGGGTGGATAATGGATGAGGAACAATTAGATGACTTTCTCCTCCTTTCTTTTTTTTCCCCTTGCAAAATTGTTTGAACAGCTCCCATAGTTTTTTATTGTAAATTAAATTATTCACTGAAGTCTGGGTTTGCAGGTTGTTTGGGAGCAGTTCCTTGTGACATTTCAGTAATCAAAATCCAAGCTGCATTAATTGAATAAGCCCGGATCATTTGCTGTGTTTCCACTTCCAGATTGACTGAACACAAATTCCAGAGGAACACAGGCATTCAAAATTAACTTGCTGCAAATATTATCCAGTATTTGCTTAAAATTTACTCTTTCAACAAACGCTTCTGCAAGCGAACTCATTTGCTTGTAGATTCTCAGGAGCAAACAAAAAAAAGGTTACTTTTAATTTTTATTCACTGAAGAGATTTCTTGGAGGGCAGTGTAAGTAGTCTGCCATTAACCTTAAAGCTTAGTATTTGTATTTGGTCTTTTCTTGTCTGCTTTTCCTTATGGAGCAGAAATAACATGTATTCCAGCGTTCTTGTGGTACAGTTTCATCATTCAGGAACTGATATTCCACGAGAAGAAGGTCCAGTATTAATTTAAACCCACAGATGAATCCCTGGGACCTAATAAAATGTAAACAAATTAATAAATGCAAACATGATACTAGATTCCATGCACAGCCCCAATTTCTATAAAAAGATAATGGGCAGGATCAGGCCTGGACCTGTTTGTAGAGCCATAACATAAGACCAACAGTTGTGTAAGCCTAAGCTAAAGAAAACTAGCAAAACCACAAACGTAAGTGCAAATAAAATACTTTGGGTTTATTTCCATTCATTCTGAACCCACACATACCATCTTCATGTTCCTCAAGTCAATGAAGCAGCTGAAAAGTCATTCTGAAGGGAGACTCTTTAATGAAGCTTCCCTTGATACTTTCACTGATTCTAGTGACCCAAGTTCTCAACCTTGAGAGATATTTTTCTTAGCACTGCAGGTAGTCCTTTGCCATGCATGTCCTTCCTCCTCCTGATTAGAGCTGAAACGAGTATCTGCTGCTATCCGGTGTCTGGATGGTATCCTGTTAGTTTCTGACAGGTATCCAGTTAACTGGATTATCGATTTACTGCACTACTGTGCATTGCCGTTTGCCCCTAATTTTTTTTATTACCTCCCATGCTCTGGCCCTGGTTTTAAATAGTAACAGTAATATTCCTCACTGCAGTAAACCAAATCACTTTTGTGGTATTATCTGGTAATTCGGACTGGTGGTTGACCTCCACAGTAACCAGTTAATTAAATAGCTGTCAAGCAGGAGCATAGCTATCATAGGGACAGGAGGGATATTTGTCCCAAGGTCCAAGATGAGGGAGTGGGGGGAAGGGAGGGCATGAATCCTGTCCTGTTGTGGCATGGCTGGGTGGAGACTGAGCTGAGTGGAAGTGCCTGCAGTGCACCGCGCATGTGGGACCCACGACATGAGAACATAAGAAGTGCCATGCTGGGTCAGATCAACGGTCCATCGAGCCCAGCACCTGTCTCCAACAGTGGTCAATCTCAGTTGCTTGGAGGAAGTACCCAACAGGTCAGTATGGGGCGATCAATTCCCTGTTGTTCACTCCCAGCTCCCGACAGTAAGAGGTTACTGTTTCTGGAGTCTGAGGAGCAGACTCATGTGAGTTGACCATGTTCTGCAATAAGAATGCTGGAGGGAGGGGGTGGGACGGGGGAGAGGATGGTGATGGAGGGTGGCCAGGTCCATTTCTTGCACCTGGGCCTATTCCAAGCTAGTTATGCCCCTACTTGCCAAACTAACCGGAATACCAGATATCGGATATTAACTGTGGATAATTTTATTGCTATCCACTTCAGCACTACTCCTGATATCTACACATGATTTGATCCTATTTATCTTCTGTAACTGTCCCTGCTTTACTAGTGATTGTGATAAATCAAAATCTGCCCTTACTCGTGTTCATGCAAGCTCACTCTGGTCCCACAGAAGGCTATAAAGGTGTACCTCAGAGCAGTATGTGTGTGTGATGGCATAACAACGGTGGCAGGACAGTATGCTGAACAAATGAGCCAATGGAAAAATAATCAGTGTGTTTCAATTTCACGTTGCTAGCTATGCTCTTCTATTTGCTTGCCAGCGACTGAACAGTTACAGCTCCCTTCTGTTAATTCCCCTGCAACTGGGGGACCCAAATATTTGTTGGCAAAGTGTACAGCCACCTTTGTAATGTGGCTCATGTTCATGTAAATAAAAAGGTGCTGATTCTGCAGCCCTTCTTCAAGAATCACTTATTCCAGTGAATGGTACCTCTCATCTTGCAACTGGAGGAAATACAGGCACGAGTAAGGCACTTTCTCAGTGTGACTAAGGTGCACAGAACTGTAAAACAAAGAGAGAAATTGCATCACATCTGGCCAAATTCCAGGTGTTTTGTGGGCTACTGGCTATTAAACTGAAACAGTTGGGAGTCCAGGACAGCCATTCTAGGCTGCCAGAACCTAAGGCCCATTTTGGAAGCGACTGTCATTCTTTGTTGATATTTGTCTCTCCTCCAACATGTTTTGTTGACTGCACTGCTGTCTGCGTGCAACATATGCTGGCAAAATGGGAAAGCAATCTTTGCCTTCATATTGGGGATTCAGATAAACAAAGGCTCCGTGATCTGCCCGAGGAGAGGACAGGCTGTAATTGAGGTTATTAGCTATGCTTTTTTCCAGACAGTGGAGCAGACTGGCAATAAGCCAAAGCCAGCCCCTGTGCCTTCTCCCAATGCTTCTGAAATCACTGCATTTAAACGCCTCCTATCTCCAGCCCAGCTTTCCCATCTTCTCATTCATCCCAAGGCTGCCAATCCCCTTCTCACTGGGGAGCTTTTGAAATGCAGCCATGTCTGTTGAAAAATAAAATGAAATTTTAATGACTACAAAATACCACCTTATTCATCAAATTGTGTGTACACTGGAGGGGTAGGGAAGAGGTGGTAGAGGAGGAAGGCATGAAGAGCTTGTGGAAAGGTTAGATATGCAGGAAACAGAATGACAATTACTTGACTGTGAACTATATTTTAATTCAGGATAAATGATTGAGAACATATTTGTCTCCTTGATTAGCCTCAAACTGTCTCTTAATGGCAGAGAAAGCAGAAGAAACAAGACACTTCTTTACATCCAATTCCAGGACATAGAGATAATAGTCTTCCCGACACAGTTCTGGTGTGACTGTACCATGAATGTTGTCTCCATCCATAAAGGCTAACTTCAACGAACATAACCGCTTATTTTGGGTGGCCAAGCTGAAAAGCCTTAAGGGAAATGACTTACAGAAAGCACTGAGCACTAGGGATGGGAGAATATGGGATTAATTGAGAATGGGATTCATACAATTAACTTGATTTTAATCAGAATTGGATTAATACAATTCACTCAATTTTCTCGATCCACCTGATTTTAATTGGATCAGATTAATTTAAGAGTGCATGCACACTCATCCCCTTCTCTGCTATTGAACTTTGCTAGGTTCTTCTTTGGCTCATTCATCATTTTAGGCGAGTGGCTTAAAATGATGAATGACCCATTGAACTGAATAGGTTTGGCTTTCCATTTACTTCAATGGGAAATTTTCCAACTGAAGTCAATGGAGGGGAAAAATACGATCGAATTCCGCTATGATTCAAATACAATCCAACTAAATCCAATACCAATTCTGATTTTCAATACAATTTTTCATTCCTCCAGAAAATAAGCCCTCCTTTAAGATGTCTCAGGCTAGGAACCCAGGATAAAAATGTTCAGAGGCCTCTAAGGGATTTTAAACCTTAAGTCTAATTTTTCAAAAGTGATTCAGGCCCTTAAGATGGGCTACCCACAGCCTTATTCATGGCTGTTCACTGTGCTACAGATCTGGGAAGCCTGAGGTCAGGGGACAGTGGTGGACTTGGACCCAGGCTGATGGCATGGGGGAGCTTGCCTCTGTGCCCCATCATAGTAGAAGCCTGAGGTCAGGGGGCATGTACCCCTGGACCCACCCTGGATTCCTGAGTCTATCCACTGTGATGCCAACTTGCTGACTGGCCCCTGATGAGAAGTCCCCACACCCTGATCTCAGAAGTCCCTGTCCTGGACTTCATGGGGTGAGATGGTGTGGTGTAGTGGCTAAGTGCGCAGTACCTGGACTGGAAGGCAGGGGGAAGCCCCAGTTCAAGTCTTGCCTTAGCCAGAAACTCACTGGGTGACCTTGGGCCAGTCACATTCTCTCAGCCTAACCTACCTCACAGGAGGGTTGTGAGGATTAGACGTTGTGTTAAACAGTGATGTGGGTTTTCTGGAAAATTTTCCGATGCAAATTTTCGGAATATTTTCCCACTGCCCTAAATCAATTTGATTTCGCATGTTTATTTGACTTGTATTTAGTGAAAAATAACCTCAAAAAATATACTATGTTAATACCATATGAACATAAGAAGAACAGGTTCCTTGCTGTACTCATAACGTCTGCGAAGTCACGCCCGGCAGAGCTGTTTCGGGTGGTGCGGGGGCTGGTCAGTCCGGCCTCCCTCCGCCTGGACGAGGATGTGTCCCAGGCCCGCTGCGAGGAGTTTTTCACTTACTTCGCAGACAAGATCACTCGGATTCATAGCGATTTCGACGCTGGATTAGAGGCAGTAGGTAGAGAGCGCGAGGTGATGGAGGCTCCGTCTGGTCCATCTTTGTGGGGGGAATTTCAGGAAGTGATGATGGCCGATGCAGTGGATGTCCTGGGGTCTGAGAGAGCCACCTGTTGTGAACTTGATCCGTGCCGGTCCTGGTTGGTGAAAGCCTCCAGGGAAACGTTGGGGACAGTGCTGGCGAGGGTGGTTAACGCGTCCCTGCAGCAGGGGAGGTTGTTGCCCAGCCTCAAGGAGGCGGTGATGCGCTCCCTGCTGAAGAAACCATCATTGGATGTGGATGCACTCGCCAGCTACCGACCTGTCTCTAACCTTTCCTTTTTAGGGAAGGTTATTGAATGGGCAGTGGCGATCCAGCTCCAGGAGCATCTAGACAGAATTGGTTTCCTGGACCCATTTCAATCTGGGTTCCACCCTGGCTATGGCACCGAGATGGCAATGGTGGCCTTGGTCGATGATCTCCGCTGAGAGATGGACGCAGGACATTCAACATTTCTTGTCCTGCTAGATCTCTTGGCTGCTTTTGACACCGTGGACCATGGGCTGTTGTTGAGACGGCTGCGTGACCTGGGGGGACTGGACGGGATCGTTCTTGAATGGTTCTGCTCATTCCTCTTGGGGAGAAGCCAGCGGGTAGTGCTGGGAGCTTGAAATATCTTGCCCCCACGCTCTGTCCTGCGGCGTTCCGCAGGGTTCCATTCTGTCTCCATTATTATTTAATGTTTATATGCAGCCCTTGGGCGAGGTTGTGAGAGGGTTCGGGGTGCGGTGTCACCAATATGCTGATGATACTGAGCTGTACCTCTCTTTTTCAGCTGACCCAGGCCCTGCTGTCTCGTTGCTATTCCAGTGTTTGGGGACCATGGCGGAATGGATGTGGCAGAGCAGACTGAAGCTCAACCCCGATAAGATGGAGGTGATGGTGATGGTGAGCGAGGGAGGTGTCGGCCCCCCTGATTGGGGGGGGTTCGCCCTCCTGTAGCTCAACAGGTCCGGAGTCTGGGGGTGGTGCTGGACGTGAATCTCTGCCTGGAGCAGCAGGTAGATGGGGTGGTGAAGGCTGCCTTCTGTCAGTTGTATCTGGTGCGGAGGTTGCATCCATACGTCTCTGGCCTGGACCTGGCCTCCCTCGTCCATGTCTTCATCACCTCGAGGCTGGACTACTGCAATGCGCTCTGCGTGGGACTGCCCTTGTTCCTGGTCCGGAGGCTGCAGCTAGTGCAGAATGCTGTGGTCCGCCTCCTTTCAGGAACGGGTCGCTGGGACCACATAACACCTGTGCTCCGGGCTCTGCACTAGCTGCCAATAGCGTGCCGAGCCAGTTTCAAGGTATTGGTGTTGATCTATAAAGTCCTTTACGGACTCGGCCCCTCATACCTCAGGGATCGTCTTGCCCCAGAGCAGCTCCTTCAGTCGTCTGGGGGTGCCTTCTTGGAGATCCCCCATGTTAAGCGGGGGGCTACAATGGAGACGGCATTCTCGGTGGCTGTGCCGTGCCTTTGGAATTCCCTCCCGGAGGAAGCTCACCTGGCCCCGAGCCTTTTAACATTCTGGTGAGTTTGTAAAACCTGGCTGTTCGCCCAGGCCTTTGGGAAGGGT
>QEPC01010958.1:1921391-1943104 GCA_003113815.1 Sphenodon punctatus
TGTTACACTCCTTGTCTCTCCTTCTATTCCCCTTCCTTCGTCTCTTCCCCCCCGCCCCCTGTGTCTCAGATTGTAAGCCCTAGGGCAGGGACTGTGTCTATTCAATTACTTTGTAAAGTGCCAGGTACATTGCTGGTGCTATATAAGTGCTTGCTAATAAAATAATAATAATAAATTAATAATTAATAATATAATCTCTGGGTAACCCTTTGGGTACCTAATGCAGTACCCGAAAATGCGGGTATTACTAAAATAAGTACCCGTTTCACCTCTAACACCATGCAGATGTCCACATTAAGCCTAACATGCCCTATCAAAGACAATAGTCTAGCCCTTAACTATAATGGAAAGACCTGTCTCTCTGTTTTATATTGGCACACATCACTAGTATACGAGGGTTGAAATGTGCCCATTGTGTGCCTAATTTCCACTCTGAGCACCCAAATGTAGGGTTTTGACCCACTGCTGTATTTATAATCTTCCTGTTCCATATCCCACCTATCCCTTCATATTGAATGTAGTTACAAACAAATCATGAGCAGGAATGATCAAGATATTGAACCTGCTAGAATTTCAACAGTAACACTGACTCAGTTACTGTTCAAATCAGTTACTGTTCAGTTCAGTTCAGTTACTGTTACTCAATTTCAGTAACACTGAATTTTTATTTTTATTTTATTTGTCACCGAAATAAATAAATAAATAAAAATAAATAAATAAATAAGTGAAGCTCATGTTTAGTCAGCCCTCTTGACTAAATGGCAATAGATATTCCATTTTTAATTTCAAATAGCGCTTCTTCACAGTAATAAAAAGCATTAGCCTAGCCTGTTTGTTGGGAGGAGGGGGTGGGTGGGGGCAGGAGGGATGGAAAGCTTTTAAATGTTAATTTGAAAGCCATTTGAAAGGCCTCTTGAGGCTTTTTACTCAGAAAAATGTAGTGAAAAATACATGTGTTAAGTAGCTAGCAAATGCAATGGACAGGGTTAAACTATGTGCATCATTGTGTTGGGTTTGGAGTAGGAGGGGTTGTGATGTTGGGTCTTTATGAAATTTTCATAGTCTTTTTGTGATCATGTGCTCTCAGGGATTATTAGAAACCTAGTTGATAGAAACCAATTTTCTAAAACTCTGTAAAGTTCTATCATTTTAATCCTTTGCATTTCTGGAGCTGTACATATTGAGTGTCAGTGAAGCTATCTATACAGTTAATCCTAGATAATGGCTATATTTAGACACTCAACTGTAGATCTTAAATTCTTTACTAATATGAATTAACTGAGCTTCCCAGAACCCTGCGTGATAGAGAAGTAGGTTAATATTTGCAAGATCAGCTAAGCAACGCAGGGGACAAAGTCCCATTTTCTAAATTGGTGGAAATACTTAGGAGCCAGAGGCTGCAATTCCAAACTCATTGAAGTGAACAGCAAAACTCCCATTGACTGAAGTGGCTGAGGATTGTACCACTAGACACTTTAGTGATCTTGAAAGTTTTACCCATAATAAGTGAGCCCCTTTTTGTAGATGGGTTAAACCGAGGCACCAATTTCCTCTTACTTTGTGAGACAGTGCTGAAAGTGAGATTAAACCCAGGAGTCATGACATGCAGTTCCTTGTCCTATAAACAACAAGTTCTTCCTCCCATATAAGTATTACTGCAGAGCTTGGCAATACAGTCTAGTAAACAATGAAACAATCAATGCATTCAGAAGGAGGCTGATCTAATCTGTAGGATTCCTGAAATACTGTATGTGAATTTACCAATATATAAATCACACTAATGGAGACGGCCTTTGTTTTTATTTTAGAAAATGGTTGTTGCTAGATCCAGTTTGAACTCTGTTGGTTTTATGAATAGATCCCCACCTCTCTGGATAACTGATGAGTCAATTGCAGGTTGAGTAATTTCATAATCCACTGGCAGTCATTCACAGGCATAAGAATGAATTCAATATATCATTTTTTTCACAGTGTGAATCTGTAAAGGTCATTTTGCTGTATTTTTAGAGGGAGGTTTGACAAAATACTTACTGCTGCATCCATTCTTGCTCAACAAAACTGTGTGATAGCTCACATGGTGTAACGCATTTCTCACTCCCCATAGGCAGTGATAATGAAATTTAATTAGGACTGGCATTTCTCAACTTTGTACTGCCCGATTCCCTGTTGTGCCCAGAATCCATTGGGCACAGCAGAAGTGCAGAGTGTCCAGCAAGGATAGGGTGGCCATACCTCCCCTTTAAAAGAGGACGCTTATGAAAAATACATGGTGCAGGGCTGCGCTGGAACCAATGCAGCCCTGCAACATGTATATTTCATAAACACCTCTTTTAAAGGAGAGGTATGGTCACCCTAAGCAAGGATAAGTTCCAGATCTCTCATTCTGGGGCTAGTGTTATATTCCCCCCCTCCCCTAGCCCCAGGGTTAGGTTAAAAGCTGCTGTAAACTATGCTGTTTTGACGATAGCTCTTACAGGACTGTTCGCCAGCAATGGCTTGCCAGAGATCAGCATACTCTAGCTAGGCTTTGGCATGCTCACTGTGGTATTTTCATCTGGAGCAGGATCTGTCCCCAAATGAAGGTTTTATTTTATTTATTTATTTATTCAAATTTATATGCCACCCTTCCCATTAAGTCTCAAGGCGGCACCAGCTTGCAATCAAGAAAAGCATCTAAAAAAAAAATCCCCTTATCTCCCACAACCCTTTTCCTAACCCCACTTCCATCCCAACCCTGCCTGCCAAACGTCTTACACCATTTCCAGAAGTTGTACAGGCTCAGGCTTAGACAAACTTCCAAGGGGAGAAGTTCCATAATCGTGGGACATGTTCCCTGGAAAGCATACAGTAACACATTACAGACGCATGCGTATGTAGCAGGTAGATCATGTAATCAATACTGCTATACATGATACGCAAAGGAATATTAGGGTTTTTCCTGGTCTCTCTTCTCTCCGATCTTTCATTTTGATGCTTTTTGTCCTAATTCTGAAAAGCACGTGTACATGTGCTTAAATGAATGGGGAAAAGCAGTCGTCTTCATGTTCAGTATATTGAAAAGGAGTTTTATTCAGGGTGTCACACAAACTCTTCCATGGTGTCTGAATGTTTCTGGCATGCAAGTGTGACTTGCAGCTAAGAAGCTCAGCAGAGATTCTAGCAACTTACTAAGCAGAAAGTTTCTCTGCCCTCCAACATTTGACAGAGGGAAATAGGTACACTTCATGCCACACCAATTTGCATAGATTTGCATTTATTATTATAAAGGAACAGGAGTGCCTCTGTGGTTAAGGTGAGTTCCACTCTGTTAAAACTACAAAAATCCTACTGTTTACAAAAATCAATATGATGTCCTCTATCTGCTTGAAATTTTGTAGGGAGGATCACTTGGGTGAGGGGTAGAATCTGTCCAAATTTCATGCAAATCAGATGAAACAAAAAAAGGTTAACACATTTGAAAATGGGAGGCAGATGCGTTTTTCCATCTTTTGCTGTGGTTTCTCTTGATTGGGAAAAGTGTGTAAGTTCTCAGTGTCGATGTGTAGAGGTGTAAGAAAATTCAAGTGTGCTTTGTAGTTGTTGCCTGAGTTTAGATTTAGAAAATCTGTTGTGTACTTTAAAAGTTCTGAAGTTTACAACTTTCCATTTTATCCTAAGGAGATTGTGAAATAGGAAAATAATGCAATGTATGCATACTATGTTGGAGCAGGTTTAGTGGGTAGGTTGGTTCCTCAAAGAAGGAGCACCCTAAGAACCTTAGAACATTTGTCACCTTAGAACATTTGTGGGAAATGGAGGTCACTCCTGTGAAGGTTTTGATTGGCTTCATGGAGAGGGACATTGGAACACTGTTTTTAAAAGTCCTATAAAGTCTAGGAGAGTATTGCAATGTGCTGAAAAGTCTTGGTCTATTCAATAAAATGATGTAAAACACTGAAAAGTACTGAAAGTTTCTGAAAAATGTCAGAAAAGCCAGAAATTGTCAGTCAAACAGGAAGTTTATGAAATGATCAGGAAATGAAGGTGAGATACTGGAAAGAGATGGTAACTCTGTTTATGTTGGATTAGGGTAGGGAGAGATATAGGGGAGAGAGAGAGAGAGAGAGAGAAAGTCAGATAGAATTACATAGAGAGAAAGGCAAGGATAGATAGCTTGATTATAGTTAGTTAGTGGAGTATTCAAGATTTGGGGTGTGGGAGTGTTGGGGGAATGATGGTGGAGCACTGTGGGGGATGGGTTCATGACCATGGTGGGCAGGGATGAAAGAAGTAGTGTGGGAGTACCTTATTTAGCCCCCTGAAATGTACCCTGAAGAGTTATGGTGCACCTGCTGTAATGCAGTGGTATATAGGGTGGCTGTCCACAGTACCTCTGCATTGCTGCACCATTTAGTCCATGTTCACAGTGTTAAGTTAAGCTGTAGAAACCAGAGTGGTCAGAGGGCACAGCACAATCCTGAGTGCATAGCGCTCGTAGCATGGTGGCACTGGGAGCAGAGGCATGAGTCTGTGCATGGAAACAGTAGAGGGGATGTCATTCCTCAAACTCCACCTGCTCAGATGAAGCAGACAGCACCTGATGCTCCATAGGGTGATGCAGAAACAGCACCATCTATGCCTGCTGCTCTAATGAAGATGCGGGAGAGAATTTGGGTTGCACAGGCAACAAATGATGGGCTTTGCACAGCAACTTAAGGACTGCAGTATGAGTATGATAGGCTTGTCACAGAAAGTAAGGTGCCTGCAAGCTATCGTTCCCTACTAAAGAGGCAGAAGTCAGCATGGGAGGTGTACCGGGGGTCTCTAACCAAGTATGAATGGCTTCTGTCAGCCGTAGTAGAGGCTTCAAGAGTCCAGGGCATGCATGGCATCACTAACCTCCCGCCACTGCCACCATGCCCAGTTTTGCCAAGTGCAGAGGGACATGAACATGTCTAAAACCTTCTCCCTACAAACATACTTAATAGTTGTAGTTTATTATTTTATTTGTTTTATTTAATAAAATTACATGTTAACATATGTTATAGGTTAAAATAGAAAAATATGTTTGAGATTAAGATAGATTACGAAGTTATATATAAATAATTTAAAAGGAATGGGTTATACGTTAACATAGGTGAATACATTATGATTAAGATAGGTTATATTATATGAGTAGGTTGATTAGGTTTTCACTAGGTTTGATACGGGAAAATTTATGTTTAAAAAGGGGAAATAGGTTGAATAAGTTTTCACTAGGTTACATAAGAAATTTGTTTTTCAGCATTTTAAAGAAAACCCACTCCCTTCATAAACTGATACTGTGTCGTGGTTGTGGGAGCTTATGGTCTTCTAAAGGTATTGTTTGCAACAATACAGACCAAACCAAAGTCAGTCTAATTTTATGAGGTTGGTAATGTTATATGAGGAAGATTTTAGTGATTTTCTTTCTTTAAAAAACAGGGAAATTAGAGTATCAAAAAAACATTCAGCTTTAGAAAGGCGTTAAAGCTTTTACAAATTTAACCATACTCCAAAAAGCATGGAAATTGGAAGTTACAACTCCAACCTTAATTTGCAAGATGTTGTACAGTTTCACATATTGTACTTGCTTAAAGCGTAGGCTCCATGCACCCACACTTTGCCTTGGTCTTTCAGCCCCAATCCTCTTCCTCTGCAGGTTGGGGGCAACTGAAGCTAAAGATACTGCTACATAAATGTTTAATAAGCATTTGGGTACATATTGAAATTAATGACATGGAATGCCAATTGGAAGGACTGCAGCTAGGAGCAATGCCAATTTGGAAATAAATCCTATTGTCATTTGCAGATCACATTAAGTGGCTGAGAAAGAATACAATGGAGCTGCACTTTGGGAGTGTGCTGGCAAGAAGGTGTGGAATACTGAGAAAGTCAGCAGGTAGAGTGAGTAGAATAGGTGGAATGACCAGGAGTTGGGTACAGGGATTGGGTGAAGCAGCAAGTAACTGGGTGGAATGAGAGGTGGAATACCATGACAAATGGGTAGAATGACAATGTTCTGGGTGAAATAAGTGATTGAGAGGAGTGACCAAAAACCATGGGGAGTACTATCATTCTGCTCAGTCTCCATAGCTACCTCCCTCTCATTCTAATCATTATTACACCTCTTCTCCTGTCTCTTTCTTGTCATTCTAAACACACATCTGTACCTGTGTTCCCTATCAGAGATGCAGCTCATTGTATTCCCCATGACTCCTGAATTCTGTGGAAGGGGAATGGGGGGAAGTGGGTTACGGTGCAGGAGGAGGGAAATTGGAGACAGGACTTCTGGGTTCTCTGTTAGGAGCTAGTGGGTTAGAGCAAGGGGGCTTGGAGACAGGATTCCTGGGTTCTTGGAGACAGAAGTGGAGGCCAGTGGGTTACAGTGAGTGGGTGTCAGGGGGACAGGTCAGAGCCCGGGAGGAGGACTTGAAGGGAAAAACTAGAGAAGGGAGAGGACAGGCATGACAACCAGATAGGGAGTTAAGAGTAAGAGAATGGGAGAGTTCTCATCCAGTCTCCAATTTGGGCAGAGGAAGACTCATCATCATGGTCTTGGGGAAGGGGAAATTCACAAGAGGAGTATGGGAGCCAGGGAACAAAGAAGACTGAGACCTAGGGAACTGTGGAATGAGGGAACCAAGGAGTCGGGTAACCACGGAGCAAGGGAGTCAGGGTTCAAAGAAGTAGGGGGCAGGGCAAGTGATTGGGAGCGAGGGGCCAAGGAATCAGAACAAGGGGCTGGGAATAGGGGCCAGAGGGCAAGGAAGCTGGGGAGCAAGGGGACCAGAAAGTGGAGGAGCAGGAGCGAGAGAGAGCATTGCTCCATTCAGCTTCCTGTTGAGCATCCCTTCTATACTGGATGGTACACAAGGAAGCTGGGAGGCAGGACTAGAGGAAAGACAGACAGGAGAAGGCGGAGTCAGACACAGACTGGGAGGAGACACTAAGCCAGAGAACAGATCTGGGTGGTGGCACTAACATTTGGGCCAGTGCTCCAGCAATCTGCAGGCTAAGGTTTCAAGGCTAGGGAGAGGGGGATGTGTGCTAGGACTCCTGGGTTCTCTGATAGAGTAACAGGGGCTTTTGGGCCATCTCTGCTTGTCCATTGATGATACATGGAACTGGTTGTGGAAAAGCTTGCTATTTCCAGCTTCAGTGTTGCCCCCAACCTGAAGAGGATTGGGGCTGAAAGAGCAAACAATGTAGTGTGGGTGCATGGAGCCTAAATTGTACATGAGCAAAGTATGTGTGATACTGTACAATGTCTTTACTGCTTACATGGTGTGCAAGTTAAGGCTGGAGCTGTAACTTTCCATTTCTATGCTTTTGGGTGTATGGTTAAATTTGTAAGAACCTTAACTTCTCTCTAAAACCAAGAGGTTTTTTGATACTCTAAGTATTTAAATGAAATTTTGTAATAGCCTGCTGACTAACTTTGAGGCTGAGGTGGAAAAAAAGGATGTCCTTGTTAGAGGCTCTGTGTGCACATATGTTTGTATGTTAAGGACTGATGGTTCAAGTTAAAACTCAGTCTATTAAAAAGTCAAAATTCTCAAATGGGTGCATTGACTGGCTCTAAAGTTATAGTTGTAAAGACACTTGGAGGATTCCAGGTAGAAGCAGCCACAGTCTCATTCAGCAGCTAAGGAATCATCTCTCACAAACACACCCACACAGGTCCTATCTCATTTAGTTTTCAGCTCCCTCCTGCCGGGGTATTATCTTTCTTTGTTCTTTGATAGCCCTGCTTATCTCAAACTTCTTAAAGTGAGAAAAGGTGCCCCATCCTTGCTCCCTAGCAATGAATGAGTACACCCCTTAAGCACTCACACCCCCAACTGGCATGTGGCCCTCAGAGCTTGTATTAATTTTCAAAGTGGCCCCTGGGACATAAACACGTCCCCACTCCTGCTGTAGAGACATTGGGGTCTACAACACATAATGTACCTGCTTATGAACTGTGAGCAAAGTGGACATGTGTAAATATTGCACAGATGAGTGTGCAACATTTGTGCACACTCACCTTGGTCACAGTGGGTACTGGATCAGCCCCAATGAGTCTTAGTTAAAGTCATATGTAAAGCATACATGTACATGTTAACATGAACAGACACTGGGGATGAGAGACTTCACTGCTGGCTCAGATGCCAGTCCTTAAACTGCTCTGCCAGCACAAACCTTATTTACTTGCATCAGGCTTTAGTTCATGAAGCCCTGTCAGGACCCAGTTGTAAGTCTGCTTGAAGAAACTGTCCAAGGAGGAAGAGATGCAGTAGACAAGGAGACAGCACATAGAAACACTGCCAGATTCATTAAAGTTTATGGTACTGAAAGACATTTGACTGGCACTCAGATGCTATAATGTACTTTCTGGATAGAGTGAGATAAAAATGTAAATAAATAAAAACTGTTATAATACCAAAAAAGTATCTTAGAGCACGTTTCTTTATGGATTTCAGTGTTATGTAGTCACAGATGATAACTTTTAATCAGCTTATTACCTGATGTCGAGGTGCAATCAGATAATTGATATCAGGATGCTACACCTGTGTTTGCAATTAATTAATTACCTGCTGGTCTGCATATGCTATCAAAGTTGGGTTCCATATTCCAAAAACTGGGGGCTGTGATAATATTTGTCCCTAAATCAATATATTCTGGCAAGACCTCAGTGCATTATGATATCAGTCATACAAACATATTTTGTTCTCTGTTGTAAGGATTTTAACATGCTTTTTCTTTGTTATAATTTAAACATTATGCTGATGTGTTAAGATTGTTAAATGTCAAAGAAACCATTTCCCCGTCTCTCTGGAAATCTAAATCTCAAATGACTGGTGCCAGTTTTACTGTTATAGTATGATTGGTTTTTTTTTTTTAAGGAAATATTAAATGTAGGTCTTTCTTTATAAGACATTTAAAATGGTTTAAATTTAAAACAACAAATAACACCACCAACAAAACCCCAACACCATAATTGTGCGAGAGGCTAATTTTCTCTTCTCTACTGGGACCTGGTGTATTTTTCAGACCCTGTCCTTAATTGTACTGTATTGTGCGCATTTTCTGCTTCACTAGTTAGTCAGATAGGCAGCAAATGGAGTCAGCTCTAGGTCAAAGAACACAAAAAGCCAGCTCCTGCTGTCTCCCAATGAAGTAGGGTTATTGAATTGGGCTTCAGATAATTGAAAGCATTAGAAGGCTTGAAAATAATTCAGAGGCTTTAGATGTACGATGCTGAAATGCATGTTCAAAAATATACACAATAGCTGGGCGTGATCCAGCCCCAGCTGATGTCAAGAAAAAAACAAAAAATTGACACACATCTTTTTGAGATGAACTTCACCCCTGTGCACCACTTCTGTCTGAGTTAAATCCTCAGGTGAGTATATCGTTAAGACCTAGACGATGTCTAGGCCTTACGCAAGCCCTTTACCCAGAACTGAATTACACCTTTGGCGACTATCATTGCTACACAGCGTCGGGCTGTGACCTCATGTAATTCAGCATAATTCTATGGACACCCTTATATAAACCATCAACTGTGAAAATCCTGTTTGTTTACCCAAGTTCTTCCTGCTACCCTTTCAGTGCTATCCTCCTAATGGCTATTGCTATTCACAGACATCCTTTATTTTGATGTGTTTAGCCCTTGTCATGCTAGCTATAGGCAACACAAGGTAACAGCTATGGCTGTATAGAGCAGATGGGGAAAGAAGCCACACAAATATATTTATTTGACAGTCTCTTATCTTGCAAATGACACTGACAGCACTAGGTTCTTCTGGGACCTGCCAAAGCAGAAGAAAACAGAAATGATGGCATGAGTTGCACAAAGCAAGAAGATAAGAGAAGGAAATAATTCCCGTTGCTCTCTGCCACTCCTGCCCAGCAATCTACATCATCACAACCCCTTAGCCTGTGTACACTGTGCATTTGGCGGTTGGTCACAACAATAACCACGTATCGCAGCAGCCAAGAAAATGTTCTCTTTTGGTTGCTTTGAGAGCAATGCAGGTCAGCAGTTTCAGAAGGGACAAATCATAGCTGGCTGCTGTAGCTAGGCTGTCGCTTCCAAATCTGTGATTTGCTTCTTACATTAAAGGGGAACATTTAAAATAAATATTTATGAAGGGTTCTTCTGATATTCATCCAAACTGATGCACCCTCAGGGAAAAAGTTACCTTGGTGCAGGACTGTACAAACAGTGGGTAGCCAAATGAACCTGCTGAGTGTAACTCATAGGCAAATTTGTCACAGTGTATGTAGTGCCAATCCTTTCCATGATTTAAGGCCTTTTTGGGTGGAGGCGAAGAATAGGATAGGAAATCGTCAGCCAGTGTTCTTGTTCTCTCTGAGTGAGCAACTTTTTCTTCTGCTGCTTCCCTTCCTGTCTACATGGCAGTGAAACAGAACGCTGAAAAGCAGGCAGGGGCCACCCGACTTGCCTCTCTACAAACAATGCCTGAAGTCCCAGGATAACAAAATAGTTCAGCTAAAATGCTCATCAGGGAAGCATGTGAAGATGTTGTCATTTACGTTGTGGTCATTCACCTTCAGAGCAGGGGCATAGCTAGCTTGGAAGGGGCCCCCATGGCCGCTCTCCTTACAGCAGGGGATGCAGCTATATCCAGGAACGTGCCCCCACCCACCAGGCTCGTAGACCCCAGTGCAGCTGCACTGCCTGTCCCTGTTATAGCTATGCCCCTTCCTTCAGAGAGAACACTGCATGGAGTGAACATGAGAATTCCCAACATTTCTAAAGCTGAAATGCTGTCACACATTCCTGGTTCAAAGCCTGAATAAATGGGTTTTGGAAAAGGCCTAAAAAGGAATAGAATAAAAGAGTCATACCTCAAAATCAACTGCCTGGTGTGGAATGGCTGCTTTGTGACTCTGCTTTTACTACAGTGGCTCATGGGCTATAAAATCAGCCAACTGTAAGGCCCCTGGCCTTGAACCCCCAAGCATGTGGGTTGTTAGAGTGCTAACCTGGCTGCTGCAGCTGCCACCATGCTGGCCCATTTTCCACTGCCTAGTCTCTCCTTCCTAGTCTCTTCCCAGTCTGTGTCTGATCCTGCCTTCTCCTGTCTGTCTTTCCACTGGCCATGACTCCCAGCTTCTTGATTAGGTGCCAGCCACTATATAAGGCATGCAGATACCAACAGGAAGCTTGGTGGAGTAATTCCTTGTTACTCCTGTGGTGCTTCTGCACCAGAGGTCTGGCACACCACTCCTTGCTGTGTTCCTGTCCTCTTGGTGCCTTGAAAACCCCCCACCCCCCATTTTTTGACTCCTGGTTCCTTGCTCCCGTGTCCCTAGCCTCCTTGCTCTAGTCCTCTGTACCCTTGTTCCTAGCCTCTTGTTCTAGCCCTCTTGCCTCTCTCTATTCCTAGCCCTGTGTTCACTGGTTTCATGCTAGGGTCTCTGGCTACCTAGTTCCTTGTTTCCTGTACTCTGCATGTTTTCCCCCCAGAACCTTGATGATGAGTCTTACTCTCCCTGAGATCGGAGGATGATGATGAGTACTCCCCCTGAGATCAGAGGATGATTGAGAGGTCTCCTCTGTCCGAAAAACAGCTCCAGATGACATCACCTTTTGCACCAACAAACCCTAATGACCACTAGGGGCATTTGGGAGTAGAGATAGTGAGTTAGTGTGAGTGTCACTTTAACCTTTCCTGATCTCTGCTTCTAAGCCCCCTCCCAGGTGGGATGTGCCCAGGAAGTTCCTATTTGGACTTCCTCCTTCTTCCTGACCATTCTCCATCATTCCTAAATTCTCTCTCTGACCTTCAACATGTCTGGCCACCATGCTGGTGGCACCTAGCTAGTAAGACTAGGGATAGGCCTTTCCTATCACAATGTACTTCTCAATAAAGTAGTTTACTTTAACCTAGAAACAATCTCCAAGGTGTTGATTACTACTAAGCTGTTGCTACTAACAATTCAAGCTGCTTTTGGGGTTTTGTTTTTCTAACCATTAATAAAAATTCCCAACATAGGGTTATGGGCCCAGAATCCTCCTGAAGATCCTAACAGATTTTTTGGAATTCGAATTGAATCTCGTTGGAGAAAAGCACAGCTTATTTTTGTACCTGGTTTTTGTTTTGGAACAAGACAAGCAGCATGGAGAAAACTCAAGGGAACTTCAACATTCCAAAGCTGGAAGGAGCGAATTTCAAAGAGTGGAGTTTCCTCATGCAATCTTGCTTGAAGAGTCAAGGTCTTTATGAGGTGCTAACAACAGAAAGACCAACGGCTGCAGGAGCTGAACAAAAGCATTGGGACAGACAAAATGAAAAAGCTCTTGGGATTCTAGGAATCAATGTAAGTCCTAAGCTGTTTATACATTTTGAAAATGTTACTTTAGCCAGTGAAATCTGGAAAAGGCTGGAAACTCTTTATAACAGAAAGAGCCCCAGCGAAGCCATCTCTATAATACAGAGACTGTGCAATATGAAACTCAGAGAAAATGAAAATCCTACTGAGCATATAAGTGAAATACAATGCCTAGCAAGAAGACTGAAGGTTTTGGGAATAGATATTGGAGACACTGGGATTGTGGCTTTTGTCTTGAACTCTTTACCAGCTTCTTATGAATATTTGAAAACTGCTATAGATATTTCAGATAAAGTTATTGAATTGGACTATCTATCTAGCAAGTTGCATGAATGCTTTATCAAAAGGGCAAAGCAAACCTCTACAGATCAAGTTACAGCCTTTAGCTCAAAGAAAGGAGTAAAGAAAGGATGTTTTTCCTGTGGTAGTGAAACACACCTACGTGTTAATTGCCCAAGTGCCAAGACAATGGGGAAATCTAAAGCACCCATTAAGAGCCAGACAGAGAGCCTGGAGAAAACTGCTAGCTCTAAACAGAAGGAGAAAGAGAAAATTAAAGGTTTTAACGCCATGTCAAAAGTAAAAGATGATGTGATCTATATTGATTCTGGAGCAACTGAAAATCTCCTCAAGGATATAGAAATGTTTTCAGAAATTGAATTGGATCACAAAGTACCTATTTCTCTAGCAGATGGGAGAAAGGTCTTTTCAGAAGGGCGTGGTCAAGCAAAAATATTTTGTAAGCTCCCAGATGGTGAAATTGAACAAGTAATCATACATAAGGCTCTGTATGTGCCCTCGTTGAAAAACAATTTAATTTCTGTGAAATATGGAGTGAAAAATGGCTGCAAGTTTGAATTCATGGATGATCATTGCCTTGTAACAAGAGATGGTGACTCAATCCTGTATGCATCTCTGGGAGATAGTGAGCTCTTTGAAGTCCATAGTGTCAGTGAAAATGCAAATTTAGCAAGCAATCTCAAGTGCACCCACAGAGACTGTGATAAAACTTGGCATCGCAGAATGGGACATAGAGATGTTAATTCAATTCGCCAACTTGAGAAGAGGAATTTAATTAAAGACTTTAAACTGAAACTGTGTACTGAGAACTTAGACAAATGTGGATGTTGCATTTCTGCAAAAAGTGTTAAGCCAGCTTTCCACAAGCTAGAGGAGAGAAAGTCTCAGCGCCCTCTAGAGTTGATTCACAGTGATGTATCAGGTCCTCTGCAAAGGAGCATTGGAGGAAACCTGTACATAGTTACTTTTATTGATGATTTCTCAAGATTTGCCTATGTTTACACTTTGAGAGAGAAAAGTCAAGTGTTTGAAAAGTTTAAAGAGTATGTTGCATTGGTCAGCAACAAGTTTGGGAGAAAGCCTCAGAGACTAAGGTCAGACAATGGAGGCGAATACACCTCAAACGAAATGAAATCCTTTCTGAGAGAACAGGGAATTGAGCATGAGACTACAGCCCCATACTCTCCTGAGCAGAATGGTGTTGCAGAAAGGAAAAATAGAACCCTAATGGAGATGGCAAGATGTATGTTGAAAGATGCAAGTTTGCCAAGCAAGTTCTGGGGAGAAGCAGTGATGACTGCCAGCTATCTGCAGAACAGATTGCCAACTAAAGCCATAGAGAAAACTCCATTTGAACTGTGGTTTGGACACAAGCCTAGCCTAAATCACATCAGAGTTTTTGGTTGTGATGTGTATGCATATATACCAAAGGCAAAGAGAAACAAGTTGAATTGCAGAAGCAAGAAAGGAGTTTTATGTGGATATGTTTTAGGAGGCAAAGGATACAGAATTCTTGATGTTGAAACTGGTAATATTGAAATTTGCAATGTTGTGTACTTTGATGAAAGACACAGACCAACCAAAGGTGAATTACCAGACCTGGAGCCAAGGATCCAGATGCAAGAGGAACCAAGTGAGCAGGCCTTCAGCTACCAAATGCCAATCTGTGAACCAGAACCAGCTGCAGATTCAGAAGGGGTTACAGAAGCTGCAGATTCAGAAGGGGTCACAGAAGCTGAGCCAGAACCCAGGCGCTCACAGAGGTCCAACAAAGGAGTTCCACCCTTGAAATACTCCTACCTCACCACAAGTGCAGAGCTGCAAGAACCCAGCACATGGAAGGATGTTGACAGGATGCCAACCCATGAAGCTGAAAAATGGAGGAAAGCAGCAAAGGAAGAGATTGAATCTCTACACAAGAACAAAACCTGGACACTTATGGAACTACCTGCTGGAAGAAAACCTGTAGGTTGCAAATGGGTCTTCAAAATCAAGCAAGATGCAGAAGGGGATGTACAGCGCTACAAAGCCAGACTAGTAGCCAAGGGATACTCCCAAATATATGGAGAAGACTATGATGAAACATTTGCACCAGTTGTCAAGCACACTTCCATCAGAACACTACTTAGCATAGCAGCTTCCAGAAAGATGCATGTTAACCATTTAGATGTCAAAACTGCATTCCTGAATGGAGAACTTGAGGAAGACATCTATATGCAGCAGCCACCAGGCTTCGAGCAACCTGGAAGGGAGAAGCTTGTATGCAAACTCCAGAAGAGCATTTATGGCTTGAAGCAAGCAGCTAGAGCATGGAATGAGAAACTGAATCAGCTACTGCTTAAGGAAGGGTTCACGCAAGGAAAAGCTGACCCCTGCCTGTACTCAAGATTCAGAGACAATAAGTGGACTTATATCCTGACTTATGTTGATGATCTGATCATCTGTTGTGAACAGGAGCAAGACAGTCACGAGATTGTTGAGCACCTAAACAAGGAAGTAGAGGTGAAGGAACTTGGAAGCATCTCACACTACCTTGGCATTCAAATAGAAAAAGAAGAAGATGGAAGTTATCTTCTCAACCAGAAAGCAAAGATCAAGGATCTTTTGGAATGTCTGGGACTGACAGATGCCAATGAGGCCAGAACACCAATGGATGTCAATTTCCTGAAACAAAGGGAAGATGATGAGCCTCTGGCAGGCAACAACCAGTACAGAAAAGCGATTGGCAAGCTTTTGTACATAGCCACAGTGACAAGGCCAGATATTGCCACAGCGGTGGGAATCTTAAGCAGGAAAGTAAGTGCCCCAACCAAGAATGACTGGACTGCAGTCAAGAGACTGGGGAGATACCTGAAGGGTACCGCGCACTACGCATTGAAGATTCCAGTAAGCAGCAACCCTAGACTGGTGGGATACATGGATGCAGATTGGGCTGAAGACATAGCTGATCGCAAGTCCACCAGTGGACACCTGTTTCTCTATGGAGATGGAGCCATAAGTTGGACTAGCAGGAAGCAGTCACTTGTTACACTCTCATCAACAGAAGCAGAATACATATCAGCTAGTGAAGCATGCAGGGAAGCTGTGTGGATACACAAGCTGCTGTTGGACTTTGGAATTGAAGAGCCAAAGCCTACCACGATGTTTGAGGACAACCAGAGTTGCATTAAGCTCTCACAAATGGAGAAGTCCAAGTCTCGAACGAAGCACATTGACATAAAGTACCACTATGTTCGAGAGGCACAGGAAGAAGGGCTAATTGAGTTGAAGTATTGCCCAACTGAAGAAATGGTGGCAGATGGACTGACCAAGCCACTACCAAGGGATCGATTCCAGATGCTACGTGAGCGAATGGGAGTCGTGAGCCGGTGCGACAGGCGATGAGAAGGGGTGTTGGAAAAACAGCTCCAGATGACATCACCTTTTGCACCAACAAACCCTAATGACCACTAGGGGCATTTGGGAGTAGAGATAGTGAGTTAGTGTGAGTGTCACTTTAACCTTTCCTGATCTCTGCTTCTAAGCCCCCTCCCAGGTGGGATGTGCTCAGGAAGCTCCACTGGACTTCCTCCTTCTTCCTGACCTTTCACCATTTCTAACTTCTCTCTCTGACCTTCAACATGTCCGGCCACCATGCTGGTGGCAGCTAGCTAGTAAGACTAGGGATAGGCCTTTCCTATCACAATGTACTTCTCAATAAAGTAGTTTAATCTAGAAACAATCTCCAAGGTGTTGATTACTACTAAGCTGTTGCTACTAACAATTCAAGCTGCTTTTGGTTTTTTGGTTTTTGACCATTAATAAAAATCCCAACATCCTCTTCCCTTGTTCCTAGCCCCTCTCTGGCTCCCAGGCATCCCTTTCCCTTTGCTGACCCTTCCCTGAGTGACAAGGAGAAACTCACGTGCACTTCTGAGTATAAATGTTTAGGCCTGTGGAGCTCTCTGGTGTGTTGACCACTACAGTACTTATACTATTTCTACACTGCATGCCACCTAATTCTTAAATAGTCTTTTCCCAGCCATACAGTGAAGCTATGATGGCACAGCTGTATTTCTGGTCATCCTCTACAATGGAGTTCAGCCTCTGGTTCTTAGAGCTCTTGTTTTACTCTGACTGTAGCCTTAGCGCAGCACAGACATTCCAGCACACTGGTACCAGTGTGTTCTGGGTATATCAGCTCCCTGGGTGCTTCCTGAAAATATGCCTGCTGTAGTGGTAGGTAAGCATGGAGGCATCAAAAACTTCCATCAACTCAAAACCTTCATGGCTTAGATTTCCCCAGTCAATGAAGAAACTGGTGTGTGTGTGTGTGTGTGTGTGTGTGTGTGTGTGTGAGAGAGAGAGAGAGAGAAGGGGAATAAACTTGATGTCTGTGGGTGAGAGGTTAAGGTTCCTCCTCCATGGAAAAGTCCACAGTGCTGTCCATAAACATGGCAAATTCCCAATAATCTACGTGAAACCAGGGAGAACTGTGCATAACACTTGTGCACCTATTCTGAATCCAGACAGAGCTCCTTGGCAGTGGTATCTGGAGAGCTATGCATAAAATCTAGTACAACCTCACCTGTGAAACTGGATTCTAGTATATAGTACTAGTATAGGATAGATGCAGACAGATACAGATAATACCTTGCTGTATTATCTCTTCTGATTTATTTCCAGGAGGTTGAAAGGGAGACAATGTGCATTCAAGCCCTTATATTTTGAGGAAACATTTCCTGAGGTTTTGAATTGGGGATGTGGGGTAAATGGTGTTATGGAAGTGGCTGGATCACACTTCTTTGTTCTAGAGAGAGATCTGCATGTAGACAAAATACTCTAAGTATTGATACAGGGGAGGCACAATCTGGCCCCATGTTTAGAAGGAACTGAACCTGGATATAAACACCTGAGTAAGTTCTTGCAAGGTAGGTATCTATCCATGCACTCATTCCTCCATGAATGATTTGAGCAACCCATGGAGTAACACTGATTCCTGATCCATTTTTGCTTCTTTTCCATTCCAAGGAAGGTGTTAATGGGCATGAAGTGTCAGACTGGTAGTGACAACAATGAATGGTGAGCTTATAAACAGTGCCTTACTGTGCCACCCATAGCCATATTTTGGAGCACTTGCTAATATTTATATATTATCCCTGTATACGCATCAAGACTTTAAGAAAAGCAGTTTCCTTGTGCAATTAGGGAAGAAGGGATATTGTCCAATAGAAACAAGATAAAAATCCACCAAGAATACTGATTTTGATTGTGGAATAAAACTTTAATTCTTATAAAGCCCTGAATCAGATGCAGAAGGGGCAAATATTTATTTTGCTACTGACCTTCTCCAGCAAATACTGCATTAGGCCCTTTTGGGGCTTGGCGCATTATACTGTAGGGAAGTGAGAAATCATTAAAGGTGGGAAAGGGTTTGAGAGGAAAAACTGATTGCTCAGGAGGACTGTAATGAATTCCCTAAACTCCAGTGCTGCGAAAGCCATTATCTGGATGAATGTGGCTAAATAACACCCTTGGATTTTTAGAGTAACATCTGTCCAAACAAAGGCAACCTTTCCCCTGCTCATAGATGCCAACTTCCTCTTCAGTCTGTTGGCGGGGGGGGGCACAAAGTATCCAGGCTTGTTTGGAGCTTTATAGGCATTGGGCTTCATGAATCAAGAAGGCATGGGGAATGCTTTGTAGTAGAGCATGGGTGTTTATGCCAAGCTAAGAACAGTCCCACTCTTTATTTGCAGTTGTTTGTGATTTAATTCCAGTTCTCTATAAATCCAGACTTTTGAGAATGAAATGTTAAGCACAGAGATTACTAGTGGAGAGAATGGCTCAAAATGTTTAGATTTTAATATTTTAAAAGAATTCACATATTTAGGAGGAAAGCAGTTTTTTTTACTGGTTCTCTAGAGAGGGGTATAGAGAGGCTGTGTCAGGAGCTCTTTGAGAATGGGTTAACCAGTTGCTCAAGTGGAAGCAGTCTGTTCAGTGGATCTAAAGGTCTATGGTCATATGGTTCTATGCCCAAAGGAGAAGAATAAGGCTGCAGTCCACAAATTGGGCTTCAATGTTCACTACTCCAGAGTCAGTTGTTGGTAGATTGCAGCCTAAGACTTTAAGGTCAACACAATGGAAGTTCTCTTTACTTTGCATGCAGTGGCCCTGGTGATGTAAGGTAAAGAATGATTATGTTGATGCTATGTTGCTGCTCTGCTATTTATCACCCAGGTGCTCAAAGCCCTATTATAACTGCTCCTGCTTAACTTGATGACCTTTGAAGTTCCTTCCCAGAAATAAGGCCGCATTCACATCTGCGGCGGTGGCAGACAGCGCGGCGAGGGAAGACGCGGCAGTGGGAAGGAGCTGGATGACAGGAAAAGAGCTGGTGCGAACGGGAAACTGCCGCGGCTTCTCTCGAACATGTCAAGGCAGGATTTTGCATCCTGATATGCGTGTGAGAAGCTGCCGCAGATCCCCATTCGCACCGACTCTTTTCCTGTCATTCGGCTCCTCCCCGCTGCAGCGTCTTCCCTCGCCGCTCTTTTTGCCGCCGCTGCAGATGTGAATGCGGCCTTAGACTCTGTCATTCTAGCCTGTTCGCTAGATGTGAAACCACAATTTTAAAGGGGCTACATTTGATTAACTTAGTATTAATGGATCTTTCTTAAATGCCTAGAATGTTTCATAATATTGCACTAACTTCCATTGGGATTTCTATGAATTACTGCAGAGGATTCTGAAATGTGAGGGCCTGCCAATGCTGGAATTTGGAGTTAGAAGAATAAAGAAAGCAGGAAATCTTTTTATATTTTAACATCCTCCACACCACCCCAATTACTTCTGTCAGTAGGAAGAGTAGGGGCAAATACTATCCAATGTTATTACTCTGATAGTGAAGACTATTGAATGTGAGTGATTTGAAAGTCAAGCATGTTTCCCTTAGGGGCTGCTGAACCATCTGCCTCAGCCTTTGTATTAGGAATATGGCTCATGGAAAGGAATATAATAGTTTTATTTTTAAGTACTAGAGTACATTTACTGTGGGTCTGCTACACTTGGAGCTCCCAGTGATCTCTCAATTCAGCTTTCTGTGATCTCTGAACAAGTGCCTGCTTCTGAACAAAGAGGAGGCAGCAAAGAGGCTACCTTTGTGCAAAGCTGGCATTTATTTAGATGGTTAATTACAAGAGGGTATGGAACCAAAATAAATCATTGCAGGGTGAGAACCAACACTCTCTTACCTTTTCTAGAAAGTCAGCTAAGAGAGTTAGTCTTCCCTCCTGTGCAAATGTATTAATCTGTGTGGAAACTACCTCTAAATATCTTACAGTTCATCACTAGGGATGTGCGAACAGAACCGAATTAGGAAATTCGGTTCGGTTCAGTTCGGTTAAAAAAAATCGAATTTGGTTTGGAAGTTCGGTTTGGTCGACCGAACTAGTTGAGGTCGGTCAAATTCCAAACTTCTGAACTGAGTTCGTACATTCAAAACCAGTGTTTAAAGCTGTTTTTGGCCTTCTGAACTGGTTCGGATTCGACTGAACAGTTCGGTCAAATTTGAGTTTGGTTCGGACATTCCGTTCGGTCGACCGAAATAGTCGAGTTCGATCCGAACTCGGAACTTCCGAATCGCGTTCGCACATCCCTATTCATCACCCTTTTGACCAGACCTCTTACCCTGCCATTTTCAGTTGGGGTCTTCTCCTCCCTCCTTTTTAGTCTTTCATGACTGTTCTGTGTCTGAGCTTCTGGGTTGTCTTTAAAGTCCATCTCAGGTAGAGCTCAGGTTAGGCTCACAGCATGTGTGGTCAAGGGGCTGTACACATGATGGGCCTGTCCCTGCAAGCACTTATGGCAGAACCCTGACCCAGTAATACACGAAAGGCCCCTTTCCTAGTCTTCTTGCCTTTGGGATAAGTTTAAAAACACTGAAACAGTCATGAAAAGCTGGATCCATCAGTTATACCCCATAACACAACAATAGAAAATATACCCAGAGGCTCAGTCAAAACCCAGTCAGTACCCTCTTACCACAAACAATATCCACTACTGTGACTTCTCAGTCGTAAAAACCTGGGCAAAGAGAGGGCATTGTAGTGTCTTCGGAAGGTTGATAGTTTTAGACTCTTTAAGACTGAAAGAAGGAATAGGTTCCTAAATGGAAGAGGGCACTCTGCCAGCAGCTCTTTTATTATGAGGGGATCCAGCTGTGAATCCAGGAGAGAGAGAGTATATAATAATAATACATTTTATTTTTAGAGCACCCCAGCACCAAATGGTGTTTGAGGTGCTTTGAAAGGACATTTTGCACACAAATTAAGGGTGCAGGCCTCCACCATTAAAGTGAATGGTAAAACTCCCATAAACTTTAAGGGTGGAGGATTCTCCTGTAAATATGCATTTTCATGCAATTTTTGCACAGTCTCACACATGTCCTTCTGAGTTGCATTTTCAGAGGGGGCTGTCTATAATGATGAACATGCATGAGTCAGAAAGAATGCAGCTTGACCTTCAGGTCTGAATTGGCAGAAATGGAAGCTATGGGAGAAAATCCCATCTCCTTCTTTGTAAACGGAGGATATTTTTGTAGGAAGGCAGTGAAAGCTTAATCTGTAAAAGTCTTTTTTTCTTGATTTCAGTGGGCTTTGCATCAGGCTGTGGGAGGCAGTCAACGTGCAAATAGTCACTTTTCAGAGTGTGTTGGCACTTTAATGTTGTTGTTGTTGTTATAATTATTATAAACATTTATATAGCGCCGGTCATGTACCTGGCACTGTATAGAATATAGGAATAGACGCGGTCCCTTCCGGTGGCTTACAATCTAAAAGACAAGGAGGGGGAGACAGGGAGAGGGGACAGTGGGAGAGACAGGGGAGAAGACAAACAAACATTCAAGCGGATGCAAAGTCTCAGGTGCGTGTGCTTGGCTTGGTTACAATCAGGTTGGTTGCAGCAGTCTGCAGAGGAGGGCAGACAGTAAGTATATGGGGAACGACTAGCAGGCATTGGGAAAGGCGGCGAGGAAAAAGTGGGTCTTGAGGAGGGATTTGAAGGAGCGGAGGGAGGGGGCAAGG
>QEPC01010958.1:1944589-2043772 GCA_003113815.1 Sphenodon punctatus
CGTAGGTATAGGAATAGTGGCTCAGCAGGATAAAGAGTCAGACAGAGCAGAGCGAAAGAGGTGAGTTTTAAGGAGAGATTTGAAGGTATGAAGGGAGGGGGCAAGGCGGATGTGGAGTTCCAGGCATGGGGGGCAGCAAGTGAGAAGGGACAAAGGCGCTTAGGGGAGCAGGGAAGGCGTGTTAACTGCGTTTTCCTCGTTTTTAGTCAACAGAACCCATGGCTGTTGGCTTTGTCTCTGATCACTTTCAAGGCTGCTTGACATAGTCTGTTAGGTTACATTGGGTAAAAAAAGAAGTGATGCTGGGCTGCTGTGTCCTGGGGCTGTCAGGACAGGCAGCCTGAGTGGACCTAGTGTGTGCCGGGCTGGGCCAACAAAACAAACATGTGCCTGGCTGGGGTGCAAAACAAACATGTGCCTTCTGGGAACAGAAGGCCGGCTGCTCTGCCCCTGTGATGCACCCAGTGCCCCACCCAATACCATGATGGATAGCCATGGTGGCCAATGAAGGCCAGCCATGGCTGCCCATCATGACCCGGAAAGAAATGTGCAGTCCCAAGCCGGCCCGCTTTGACCCGATCAGAGGTCTCTGGGGTCACAGCCCGGGCTAGCCGCCAACACGACCTGGAATTACCCTGAGTCAACATTTGCTGTCACCTGCACACACATTTAGGCAGGTCCATGCCCAAGTGGGTCACACTGGTCCGCTGTCATGTTTGTTTTTACCCATTGTTTATTCATACCTGGTTCCTCAGGGCTCTCCATGCAAGCAGTCTGCTAGTGCAAAGGGGTGTTGAAGCTTCTGCGAGGTGCTGAAATCTAGCCCTGCGAGAGGATTTACCATCCCAGAGAAGGACTCCTGTGGGAGTGATAGCTCCTGGGTGGAGAAACAAAAATAGAAACATTTAGGTGGGTGCTGACTTTGATGGGAAAAGGCAGCCCTGTCTTATATGCAGGGATCTGACTCCTAACAAGCTGGACTTTAAAGCCAGTCAGATCCACTACAGTTATTTAAAATACAACAGTGAAACCCTGGGCATGATTTCTGCAGGCAAAACACTGCTTACGGCTAGTAGTTAAGGCAAGGCTAAATGTGGAAGAGTATATTGCTGTGGGTTACATATACTACCCAGTCTGCATGTGCAAGCATTATTTGCACACACAAATTCAAGTGCTAAAAGGCATTCATGCATGTGAACTAAACCACAGGGAGAGGCTTTGTGGAGGTTGGAAATGGAAGCCTGAGTTTGTTGTATGTGAAAAAGACGTAGATGCTGGTTAAATCCTTTGGGGAAAAAAATAAAAAATCAGTGTGTAACATAATTGAATGATTTTACCATAATTCCTTGAAGAAATCATTCAGGGACAGATTCTGTTTCCCTTACTCCAGCACTGCAAATTGGATGAAAAGTTTTACTAGCCCACAAATCTATCACCCTACACTTAGGATGATTCTCTTTATGTTGATGATGGTGTCCTAGTGATTTCACAAACAATGGTGAAGTTAGCCAATGAGTAGTCTGTGGCTGGTTTGGGGAAACCTTCAGGCTTATGAGAAATTAGATCTAGAAGTAAGAAGCAATGCAGACCCAGCTGTGCTCTAGCAGAAACAAAAATGCTCTCTGCTCAGCTGTGGCCTACCCAGCCCAGAAACAAATAACCAGAAATATCTACAAAGATACTCAGCCTGTCACTTTGTTTAAACTTTTTCATGATGTGCTGAGACAGCAAGGTCTTCATCAGAACCAGAAGCAGAGGCGGGAAGCCCTTTGCAACATGTTACAGGACTTAGTATCCCACTAGTTATGCCCCTTTGTGGGGGGGAGGGAGGGGAGCGAGCACAAGTGATTAACAACAAGAATTGCTCTGGCTAGCACCCTGCAATACAGCCATGCACACCCCTCACTGCTTCCGGCAGTGCTTACCTGGCCAGACTTCCCCTGCAAGGACAGCACAGCTTGTGCTCAATGTTGTGCACCTCCTACTCCATCCCTATTGTTTTATAGGCCCTTTTCACACAGACACTCTAACACTGATAAAATGGGTGTTAAATTTTCTTAGCCATGTTTCAGGGCTGCAGGTGTGTGCTATGGGTGTCCTGCAACATGTATAATAAAATGTAACACCCATTTTCTCAGTGTTAGCGTGTCTGTGAAAAGGGCCATATTCTGAACTCCATGCAGGACAAATTTAGGGTACCCACTGACACATCCCCAGAACACCGGATGTATCAAATTGTTTGAAGTTTACAGCTTCTTTTTGATCATCTAATCTGTCTTCCATATGAATGCACACTGGTTTGACTTGGGAGCATGGCACATTATTGCAGACAGAAAGAAAGGACATTGCCTATTATCTGAGCATCTATATGTTATTCAGAAGAACTGGGTTATGATCTGGCCCTGCTATTGATATATTTATTTAAATGTATAACCTACCTTTTTTTGAAGCTCAAGGCAGGCAGCAGCATAAAAAATACATGAAAACACATGTTAAAAATCCCCTTTGAAACTCCTATCCCCGCTGGCCAAATGCTTGGCCAAATATTAAGGTCTTATGCTGCCTCCAGAAAATGCCTAGGCTTTGGCAAACCTCCAGGGTGAGCGTATTCCATAACAGTGGGTCCTGATCTACCAAACATTTAGTCATGTGAATGATTAGTTGTATTGTAGAATTCCTACTCTGAACTGAGATGATATTTCTCAGAGAATGTTTTACTGGAATGTAGTAGTTACAGCTAGTATTGCAGTAAGTTTGACGCTGAATATATATTCACTTGAATTTCATTGGAGGTTGGACACCTAATTACTGTGGGCTCTTTTGAAAATCCCAGTTTAAATTGCACTGGCTAGACATTTGCCCAAAGAAGAGCCCTGGAAAGCTTAAAAGCTTGCACATTCTCATTAAAAAATAAATAAATTCGTTGAGTAAGAAATCTTGATTATTTTTAGACATAACGGTACCGCAGGTGGCCATGCCTTGACCTGCATGGCCACCCGCAGTGCCGTCATGTCTGATCTGGCCTGCCAGATGTTTCCTCAGGCTAGAGCAGGGGTTTCTCTGAGCTGTGGTAGTTTTTAGCCTGGGCCGTGACTTGAGCCCATCGCCAAGTCACAGCCCAGGCTAAGCGCTGCCATGGCCTGGGGAAGCCATCTCCACACCAGGGTAGAGAGGGTCATCATGTGTGATGACCCATTCTACCTGACCCCAGTCTGGGGCTGTTGAGGCCACCACAGCCACCCATCAGGGAGGTGGGCAGGCTGCACTTAGCAGTGCGGGTGGTGGGGCCTGTGAGCCCACATCCGCATGACACCCTGCCCTCTCCCTGTTCCCTCCCTGGCCTGGGCCACTGACACATCTGTTTGGCGGCTCAGCCAGATCCTGACCAGGGTGAGGGCCCTAATCTTGGCCAGGATCAAAACGTGATGATGCAGTGTGCAAATACCCATTGCATTAAGTACTTTGTCTCTTGTTTCTCACCATGCATGGTCGAGGAAAATGTAATACAGTAAGTAAATGTGAGATGACAAGAGTTTTTAAAAAATCAACATAATATATGCTAGGGAAACTAAATGACTATTCCGTGACGATACAGCCAGGGCCAGGTAGTTATTTCATTTGAAGCTCAGAGGGGTTTTCTTGATTTTTGACATGTTCACCTCTGGGGGGGGGGAATATAGGTCAGTGAATTGTTGATGGCTTTGTAGATGGGAGCTTTGCCAAGCCTGTGGCTTTGAAGAGCATCAAGCGGGAAAAAGAGGGAGAACAAAACAGAGACATTCTCCAATTGCTGGCTGGCATGTTAAAGGTGTATGCTGTACCTTTGGCACATACAGCTCTCATGTCCTTTTTCAGTCTCCCTGAGACTGCCCAGTTCCTGAGTCGCTGTCATTATTGTGGGCAGATAATCATCTCCATAATGATGCCATTCACAGCTAATCTGCCAGGATTGAAAATGAACAGTAGCCGCTGCTGCTTCCACCTTTGCCGCATAGCAACGAGAGCAGAAAGTCAATTAATTACCTTCTTGCCGGAATCCAGGGCCACTTTCGTCCTCGGCTCAGTCAAGTGTGTAATGGGAAAAGGGAATGAAACAGACTGCATCTGGCCGGTAGGGAATTGTATGACAAAGTGAAAGATGAGCTTTGGGAAAACAGGAATGGGGGGTGGGCGGGGGGAAGAAAACCTGATCCGATGAGTTCATTAAAAAAAAAAAAAAGATGCTAGTGATTACATGATTATTGTCCTATTCCTCACTCTATGCTGGGCAGACCATAGCCACCTTGGACCTTCTCTCTCTTTCTGGTGTCTCCTGTGAAGTGTCGGAGGTTTGGTTCTTTCCACATTTTCTCTACCTGAGTTCAGATCCATAATGTTGAGGGGCCTGTCCCAGCTGAAACTTCTTGTTGGATGTCTGTTACAGCTTTTGTAAGTTCAAAATGTCCAACACAGAGTAATTAGGGAAGTAATTCCACTATTTGAGGCAAAACTTGAATTTGCTGCCTTAAATTCCTGCTGTGGTTAATCTTCAGAAAAGAAAATGAAGAAGGAATGTTATGAGTGAGGGATGAGGGGGCATAGGGATAGTGGAGATGAATGATGTGTGGGCATCAAAAGCAAGATGAGGAACTGATGCATCAAAACATGATAAACCACATTTTACACTCTCTGTTTGTCACTGTCCCCATGTTATAACAGGTACGTGCAGGTCCTTCTCCCTCTCTTTTTCATCCGAATCAGGTTCTGGAGTCTTAGCGCTTACTCAGTGCCTGGTTGTCACAGGGGACTGGATGTGGTTGAGCCCTGTGAGTCAGCCCTGTGACCTGATGGGGGTGGGTTTGGGACATCTACTACTGATGGAGGGGGGTGTAACCTCCTTTGGTCACTTGGGCTCACAGTCTTGAGGTGCTCCTGTATTGCATCTGGAGCTTCTAGTTACAGAGGTGGCTAGGAACACTTTTCACCAGCTCCATCTGGTGAGAAGACTGCAGCCCTTTCTCTTAGACTTGGATGTGGCCACTGTCATCTATGCCTTGTAACCTCAAGGCTAGACTACTGCAAGGCTAGACTACTGGGCTGCCCTTGATGACTACTTGGAGGCTGCATCTGGTGCAGAAGTTGGCAGCCCACCTTCTGATAGGTGTAGGTCACTGGGAGTACATTACACTGGTGCTCCAGAATCTGCATTGGCTTTCAATAGCATTCCAGGCACAATTCAAGGTGCTGGTTTTAACATCTGAAGCCCTAAATGACCTGGACCGTACATATCTAACTGAAGACCACTACCCTGGATATTGTCTCCTCTCTGTCCAGTAGGCAAGCCAGTCATGGAAAATTGTTTGGAATTTTGTTGCATTGTTGGTCCCAAAGAATGAGACAAAATAGTGTATGCAAATTTCATAGAGCTCTTCAGAAACCTGGTTGAAGAAGAGATCTCTAAAGCCCTAAGCTTCCACGCCTGCTAATAAAATTTGGTCCAATTATCACCTAACCTGCTTTGTCTCCCTCTTCCAGATGGATACACTAAGGACGTTTTCACACAAGACACTCTCCACCCACTACCCCCTCACCCCCTACCCATTATACATGTTGCAGGGATACAGTGTTGGCCTATGGGTGCCCTGTAACATGTATAGTGGGTGGGTAGTCTTGTGATGGAGAGTGTCTTGTGTGAAAATGCCCCATGTTACAGGGCACTCATAGGGCAACACTGCAGTCCTGCAACATGTATAGTGCGTGGGTAGTGGGTGGAGAGGGTCTTGAAAACAGCCCAAGTCTCAGGGAGGTCAGGTGATTTGACTAAGGGTCACATGGCTCATCAGTGGCAGAGTTAGGAAGAGAGCCCAGAAATTCTGATTCATACTCTACAGGCTCAGAAAAACTCTAGGTCACCGTCTGTTGGGAAAAACCCTTTTACTTTCAAGAACACGATTTGTCACCCCAGATAAAGAAGTCAGCAGTGCCTTCTGAAAAAGCTATCTGACTGCAAGAGCTAAAAATTCCAGCCACGTCAAGAAAAATGTCACGACTGACTGAAGATGACTAATAGCGGGCACCAACACAGGCCTTGCAGCAGGAAATCCCTTCTTAACCAAGTCTGAAAGTATATGAATGCTGTTAAATCTTCAAAGTACTTTCCATTGACTAATTAATCCTCCCACATCCCTGCGAGGAATCACATAGTACTATCTCTATTTAACAGATGTATTGGTAGCTTTGCTCAAGACCACACAGGGAGTTAATGTCAGAGCTGGGATCAGAGCTCAGGAGTTGCAAGCTCGTAACTGTGTTTGCATCCGCTTCTTAGACCGTGGTAGTTAAAAAGTGCTGAGTGGCACAGGCACTTCAGTCCCATTTCCAAAAGTGACTTAGGAATGTCTGAGCCTAACAGGACAATTCTCCATCATTTAAGTCAAAGTCCCTATTGACTTTAATGGTGGAGGATTGTCCTGTTAGGCTTAGCGGAACTCAGAGGAATTCTGACACCTTTGTGCCTACGTCATGTTTGAAAATGGGGTTTATAAATACTAAGATCACTTAGACTCTTTTGAAGATTGTGCCTGAATTCCTTTTAACTCTCCTAAGCCTTGTAGCTAAGTTATGCATGCTGTAATTTATGTGCTCCTATGGAGGAAAATTAATCACATTTAATTAACTTCTATAGAATTCTTTTTTCATAGGATTTTAAGAAAACCTGGAGGGAAAAGTTTCACATTGACTATTATAATGATCAAAAAGCCTCTTTAAAGAATAAATTGCTGAAGTACTTTTCCATTGCACATAGTGTTCTATTCCAGTGCTAACATATCTACAATGAACGTAGTAGTAATTAACAACAATAATTGAAACTCATTCTGCTTTTTTTCATCCAAGGATTTCAAAGTATTTTACAAGCATTAGCTAAGCTTCACAGGTCTCCTGTGCAGTTAGGAAATATTACTGTGCCCATTTTACAAGAGGGTAAACTGAGGGAGTAAGTGAGGGTGAGGGTTTGTTTCTTTTTACATATGGCCAAAAGATGGATTAAATGGCTTGCTGAATGTCATAAAAACAGTTTTCAGACTGGATCACTCTTGTGGGTCCATCTAGTTTAGCATCCTATCTCTGGCAGTGGCCAATACTAGGTACATCTGAAAAAGATGCAGGAGACTACAGTAGGTCCATGTGGAATAATTATTAATTCCCCCTGAAGGTTTAATCCTGATCTTTACTAATTAGACATTTTAAACCTGGATGCAGTTGAGCCAACTGAAGCTGAATCCAGACAAGACTGAAACCATGATGGTTAGCCAGCCTTGTGACTTAGGGGCATAGAGACACCTATCTTTAATAGGGCTCAGCCTTCTGTGATTACCCACGTTATAAGTCTTGAGGAGGTTCTGGACCTATCACTGTGCCTGGAACTTCAGGTTGAAGCAGTGGCTAGGAGCACTTCTCACCAGGTGAAGGCATTCTCAGTGGTGGTTCCACAGTTCTGGAACTCTCTTCCCCTGCAGGTTCAGCTAAGTCCAGGTCTGAGCGTCTTCCAGAGGCAATGTAAGATCTTTCTATATGGCTAAGCATTCAGCAGGTGGGGATAAGTTCTATTTTTGCACTGTATATTTTTTATTTTATACTTATGATTGTTGTTTGTCCTGAGTCCTTGGAACAGGGCAAATTATACATCTAAATAAATAACGCTTCTCTCTGACCACAACTTTGTGATGGGGGATCCTGATTTATCAAACCATTTAAGTAGAGGCTTGACTTTATGAATTCATAAAGGGCCAAAACGAACCATCATCTTAGCTGATCTCCTCTTCATCTTGCCTACTCTAGTTGTTTTCACTGGTACTGAGACACAGTCAGGAAAGGGAATAGCAATACATAGGCCACAGAAAATAATTCAGCAGTCCCTGCATCAACCCGGGCATAGCTAGGTTGGAATGGGCCCCGGTGCAGAAAATGGAATCATAAACCTCCAGGGCAACTGTGCGGGACTGGGTGAGTGAGTCCCCGGCAGACTTTAAACCCAATGAGCTTTAGGACCGTGTGGAATTCCTGACTGGCTAGAGTCTTCCTCAGTAGAGGCAGCAAGGAGGGAGGGTGACCAGATTTGCAAATTTTAGAGAACACATGGGAAATACAGGTTGCAGGGCTGCATTGGTTCCAGTGTAGCCCTGCAACCTGTATAGGGTGGCCTTACCTCCCCTTTAAAATAGGACATTTATTTATTTGTTTTTTATTTTTAAAATTTATACCCTGCATCCATTCTGCCTCAGGCAGCTTGGGGTGGCTAACAAAAAGGTTCATAAAATATATAAATACATAAAAACAGTTCATAATAGTCAACAAATAATAAACACTAAAATCAAATATATCAACAACATAAATAAATACAATTTGCAGGAGGTCAAAAACATACCCTCTCCCCCCACTACCTATTGCCCCCACCAAAAGCCTGGTGGAATAGGGCTCATGAAAAATACATGTTGCAGGGCTGCATTGTTTCCATTGTTGCCCAGTACCATGTATTTTTCATAACTGTCATCTTTTAAAGGGGAGGTATGGCCACCCTAAACCTGTATTTCTCATAAGTGTCCTCTAAAATTTGCATATCTGGCCCCCCTAGGGAGGAGTCAGTCATGAGCCTGAGGCTGCCCCACGTGGCTGGTTCTGAACTGGGGCTGAGAGCTGGGAGGGAAAGATCCCATGGAGCAGGTGCTGGGTGGGGCGGGGGAGTGCAGGGAGCAGGAGGGGTTTGCGAAGTGGAAGCGGCTGCTGGGAGGCACTGGGTCTTCCCTCTGAAGCCGGACTGGGCAGAGAAGCTGCCCCAGACCTCCTTCTCTCCCTTCCAGGGCCAGGCACTGTGCAGAAAGGAGTGCACTCTGCAGGAGCTGTCTCCAGATGAGCCCAGTGCAGGGGGAGCTGCAGCAGCAGGAGGAGGGTGTTGCAACCAGCTTGCCCCTTTGCCCTGTACTCAGGCACTGGGGGCAGGGGTAGTGTGTGCTGGGGTCTGGCTGAATGCAGGGAGGGAGTGGGGCCGGGGGGAAGCTGCTGAGACCCCTGGGAGAGCCCCAGGGTGATTGGGCATGCCCACCAAAGCACAGAATAGGCACCATCGAGTGGGAGGACATCTTTTCATCTTGCCTAGCTGTTTCTGTTGGTACCAGTGAGACACCGCCAGGAAAGTCAGAACATGGTTAGAGACAGGAGAGTTTTCAATGAAAAAGAAAAAAACCCCTCACTAATGTTGGAAGTTCTGAGTAGGCAGGACTGGCCTCATGGGGCCCCCAGCTGCCAGAGAAAAGAATCAGATTGCCAGTTGCCTTGCTTTTGAATTTGTTCTTACAGCTGGAAGAGGAGATCAGAGCAAAGAAGGCAGCTGTTTTCTCCCCCTGGTCTTTCTGCCAGAGAAGGAGATGAATGTCCAGGTCTTTTCGGGCAGGTGTGGATTAGGAATTGTATATGGAAACTTGGGAAGCTGGGTCTTGGATAGGGTTGCTATAGCTCCCCTTTGATTCAGGATGCTTATGAAAAATACATGGTGCAGGGCTGCATTGGAACCCTGGTTCCAATGCTGCCCTGCACCATGTATTTTTATAAGCATTCTGGATCAAAGGGGAGGTATGGCAATCTTAGCCTTGGAGAAGGAAACAGTCAGAGTTGTTAGAGAGAGAGAGAGAGAGAGAAACAGGTGGCGGAACAGTGCACATCTCATTTCTGTCTGGTCTCTGGTGGAATGTGCTTCATGGAGAGCAGGACTAGGGAACCTTTCCCCTCCCAGGACTACTTTGAAAATTAGCACAAGCTCCAGGGATATAGATGGTGGGGGCAGGCATGTTTAAGTGGTGGCCAGAGAGCCCAGATCATGAATCTCTGCCATGGATCTGTTCCCTATCCGTGTCTGCATGCCCTCATCTCTCTTCCTTACCCTGAGCTGGTTTGGGGTAGGAACTGGATCTTGGGACCAGATCAAGGAACTGGAAAGAGGCCAAATAAATTCTAGCCATGGGCTGCCTTTGGACCCTGGGCTCAAGATTCCCCATCCTAATTTAGAGAGAAGATTGATGTCTCTAGGATGCCAGTAAATTGTGTAACCCTCCTTAGGGACTGCAGGGAAGACTTTGTCCAGAATAATTATGCCAGTTGCCAACAGCCTGTATTAGTAGATCTGGCCTGAATTCAGACTTCTCAAAGTTCCGTGAGTCACAAAACTCTTCTACCTTGTGCTTAAAGCCAACCCTGAGAAGGTTTTGATTAATCAATGTATAAACTGAAAGTGGGTCTAAATCAGAACAGCAAGATTCCTTCCACTGTCCACTCATTCCATTACAACAGGAAATAAAATGAAAGAAGTACAGCCAGCGAGTAAGAAAAGGAAGAGGAACACAACCATGTTGATCTTCAGTGCGCAGAGACGTTCTCTCTTTAATGAATGCCCCCCTCCCCTCCCAGTGCATCCCATCTGAGGCTGCTAGCATGTGTGGCAGATGGATCAGCAGTAGCAAACGTGCAGCTGAGCCTCAGGCACCAAGGTTATTTACAGTGTTTGCTCGTTTGCTTGCTGAAATGGAGGGGGGGGGGGGGGGGAATGCTAGCCTAATGCAGAGCTGTGCAATCACGGCTAGCCTGAGCTGCCTGCTGGGACTGGCTTAAAAAAACCCAAAATAAGAAGCATGGAAAATAGTAGAAAAACATATTGGAAAAACACTGTGGCTGTAGAAAAGATGGATTTTCATACTGGAGGACTGTGAAATTATGAAAGTCACAGTTTTGTGTTGAAAGAGAAGAAAGGAGGAAGGGTAAGTTTGTGATTAAGCACAGGACTCAGACTCAAGAAATCTTGGCTCACTCCTTGGCTCTCCTACACACTTTCTGTGTGTCCTTAGACATGCAACTCTTGGGATCTGGTTTTTCAAAAGGGCTGACCATCTGTAGTGTAGAAAGTAAAGGGGCGCTCAATATGGCTAGCTCTTTCTGCTGCGGTGCCATAAGTGGACTTGAAGACTGATTTGGGCAGGGTTTCTATATGAGAGGAAGGGCTTCATGTGCAAGAATGATGATAGTGGAGCAGGACTTTGTGGATGAGAGGCAGGACTCAACAGGGAGCTAGCAGGAGGAGAAGCTACTGTTGTACCCCCACAGATATAGCAACCCAATCAAGTGCCTGCATTGTCATACTCAAATTCTGGCCCTGGTGCTCAACTGCAATAAAAGACGGGCCTTTTCCATCTGTTGCTCCATCTCTGAACTGGGAACAGTAATCTTTATCTGCAACAGGAGTGCGAAGATCACACAATTGATCTTCGTAAAGGGCTCATATGCTACTGTCAAGGTCCTGTGCATTCTGAAAAACAATCCTCCCCCCACCAAATAAAAAAACAAAAAACAAAACCCTGGCCCAAACTAATTCCAATGCTAATAACAGAGGGGGGAAATTCTGTGAGGAAATTTATGCACATTAACTAAATTGTGCAAAGTTTTCAAAGAAAACGAATTTTCCAGCATGCCAGTCCATTTTTAAAAACCTCACAAAATACCACACAGAGCTCTCACTGTGTCTGTGAGGTATTTTGTTTTTTTTCTCAGTATGTGTGTTTTCCCTCTTCAGCAGTTACAGCAGGAGGCTTTGGCCCCAGAGTGTATGCTGACAGTGGGTGAAAACAGACATGACAGACAGTAGCTAGCCGGGGTTACCCTGCATTAGCCTGTGTTAGCCTGGGAGTCACCTGCTTGGGTGAAAACAGATTTGACAGTAGCCTGTGCTAGCCCAGAAATCACCTGCTCACTTGTTCTGTCGCCGCCAGATATTCGCCTATGTCCACCCTTGGGGTGGGACGGACAGCTGCTACGGGATACATCAGCCGGAGAAGCTCAGCGACACAGCCCAGGCTAAGGCCCACCCACCTGGACTAACATTCACCATCCCATCTGTTGGGCTTCACCCAGCTCTGCCACGGGGTGTGGTCCGCCAGGATCACAGAGCTACAGACGAAAAGCCCAAAGAAGTCAATGGAGCAACCGCACCTCAGTGTCACTCCCCGCAAGATGGGCCTGGCACCCTTAAAAGGAACCGGCAGCAAAGGCAAGCCCGTTTTGGGCGTCTGGTCTGTACAGCAGCTCATGCCCAACACCAGGCAAGAAGCATGCTGGAGTAGGAGGATGGACAGACCAGACCAGTAAGTCAGTGCACCTGGGGCAGAGGGGAGGCATGGTATGTACAACTTATATGTGGTGCATCTGTCACCACGTTCACAGGTATCCACCAGCACTGCTGCCCCTGGGCATCATCAGAGGGAGTGCAGAACCTCACCGCGCCAGGAGAAAGTCCCTGAGCCACCCACCAGAAAAGAGACCAGTGGAATGAGTAGGAGTTGAGGGCCTTCATCAGCCTCTGGAGGGATGCAGAAGTCCATTATAACCCCTGTAAAATGTACCAGAATGAGTGTGTGTTCCAGTGGCTCGCCATCCAGATGGCAGAGCTTGGCTATCACCAGACCATGATAAGCCAGTGCTGGCAGTAGGCCGAGGGCTTGCGCAAGGGTTACAAGACGGTCCAGGACAATAACCTTAACTCCAGCTGAGGCTGCCAAACAATACAGTGCATGTACCCTTGACCAGTTCCTGTGCAGGGGCAGGTCCATTGTGGTCCCAGGGATTGCTGGCACTGGGTTTGCCAAAGACCGTCATTGGATGGACACCCATTCCCTACTGCCAATCCATGAAGCTCCAGCAGCATCCCTGCCCTCCCCCCCCCCCCGGAACACCCTTTGAGGAGGTCAGGTCCTCAGGGGCTCAGACCACAGTGTCAGGCCATGCCCCCAGCCAGCCTCCAACTCTGAGTATGCAGACATGGCTCTTGGGACCCTCATTACCTACCCCCTCGAGCCAGAGAGACAGCATTCAGAGAGGCAGCAATTTTTTCACATGCACAGTGATTTTAATAAATAAATAAATAAATAAATAAAAAATCGCTGCACATGTGCAAATGGGCCACCGGACCATTTTGTGCATGTGCTCCCTTTTTCAAAATGGTGCTGGCAGCATTGGTGCCATTTTGGAAAAGTGCTGTGCATGCACAGAATGACCCAGTGGCTATTGTGCACATGCACAGTGATTTTTTTTAAAAAATGTTAAAATTATTTTTAATAAATTAAATGAAAAAAACCCAAAATGGGTGAAAGCAAATGACAATCATTTGCTTATTCATCCGTTTTTGTAACATTGGTCATGAAAATGAATGGGGTTCCATTTGTTTTCGAAACTAATTAAGAACACAAGTACTTAAGAACATAAGTAGTGCCATACTGGGTCAGAGCAATGGTTCATCAAGCCCAGCATCCTGACTCCAACAGCAGCCAATCTCTTTCTCTTGGGAGAAGTACCCAATGGGTCTCACAATAATTAAAATGATACAAACTGCACATTCCTAAGGATGGAGCTTCAGTCAGGTAATACCAGTCATCAACATGGCGCTCATTCCTCATTCACAGGTGGTTGGGATAATGTTGGGGAGGAACCTGAGGAGCCCGGGACACAGACGCATCACCTGAGGATGGCCCATTGTGGTGTGCAAGTGGGTGGGAGCATACCACAATGGGCCAGTGGGGGCTCACATGCTAAGCAGGCAGGCATGGAGGTCAGGGGCAACAGTGGGCACTAGGGCAACTGACATGATGGCCGGGGGCAAAACTCTGGACCAGGAGGATGGGAGCGGGGCAGACCCTACCAATGACTGCCCTTTCTGTCCCACTACAGGTTTGCTAGTGGGAGGGCTACCTGCACCAGCAAGACCACCCGTGAATGCCCAGCAGACCTGGGCCCTGTGGGCACAGACTTGGCAATGCAGGGAGGATTCTGGATAAGAGGGCATATGAGATGTGGGATACCATACAGTGGCTGGCTGAGGAGCACCGGTGTTTCCTGCAGCAGTGTGCCACCCAGCACAGAGACCTCACTGCTGAGGGTCGCAGGGAGTGAGGGATGGAGTGGCGGCAATGGGACCGCCACATGCAGCAGATACAAAGGTCCATGGAGAGGAAGGGCTGCAAGCTGTGGGACATCATGTAGCACTTCCTACGGATGCAGTGCACCCTCCTCTGCCATGTGGCCACATGGCTGCAATAATTGCTGCACTGGGGAGGGTCCCAGTTGTAAACCTGCCTCCGGACCTCCCACAGCATCTCCTCCCATATCTCAAATGCCTGAGCAGGTCTTGCTGCCAGCCAGCCATGGGGTCCGAGCGCCCTAATCCCTGCCTGCACCCTTCAAGGACCAATTCAGCTCCCTGCTGACTGCTGCAACCACTCATCCCACAACCACAGTGCCCCATGAGGGGCAGGAAGAGAAGGAAGAACAGGAGGAGGAGGAGGAGACACCCCCTCCCTCCCAAAAGACCACGGCCAGCTGAGGGCAAGAGGGGGAGGGGAACAAGACATTAAAAATAGATTTGATTTTAAACCATTAAAAAGTGAATAAACTGTATTTCTCTTCTAGCGACCATGGTGTCTGTTCTTTTTGTGGGCCAGGTGGGAGCACACCCCTAAACCCTAGGTCCCAGAAATCAGGGACAGGGAGCTCCAAACTGTGAGACACTGTGGGCCACCATCATATAGGAGCACATTCCAGCACACACTGGACATGCATCCATACATTCACATACACATTGAGACCTATGAGGTTGGGCATTCATCTGGAACTCCAAGCCTGGTCTGTAAGGAAATACATCTATATATGGCCTGCACTCTTATAGCCCACCATACTATAAAACCATCTTGCAAGCCAGACTTACACCCCTGCCTGATCACCATGCTGTGGAGGGACACATGGGAATGAATGATATGGAAGGTCTATAGGCAATAGTGGAGGCATCAGCATGACCACCATCTGGAGGTGAGGGTGATCCGTGATTGCTAAGGGCCCTTCCTGCCCACTCAGTGATACAACGGAGTGGTGTCTCTTAAACGAAGGAAGTGGACTGGCCAGCTTGTGGCAGCAGTGTGTGTGTGTGTGTGTGTGTGTGTGTGTGTGTGTGTTGGGACAAGCGCTGAAAGTTGCTGGAATGGAAGGACAGGGAAGGAGCCAAGCAGTGATGCTCAATTGCCATTGGACTGGATGTCTGTCACTTATTCCCTTTTCATTCCAAGTGCTCGTGGCAGCCTCGCTGTTGTTCCATGGGATGCCAAGTCAATCCCTAGTCCTTGCAGCTGTGCTTGGGGATGTCCACGTTAGACTTCAACCCACTCCCAAAGCCCTCCTTCCTATCATTGCACCCAGACCATTCTTGGTTTAGGTGGTAGCTGCTCCCAATGTCCTTCTCCTCCGTGTCAGCACAGCTATTCCCCTTCACTCTGGGTGCTCCCTGTGCTCTCTTCCCTGTCATTCCAGTCCCCCCAGTCCAACCACTCCCGAATGCCCCTTCCCCATCATTCCACCCACTCCCCCTTCAATATAGGTCCTTATGGCAGCCTCCTCCATGTATGTACACCCATTAGTCACCCCGCCCCCCAAAAACTTGGTATTATTTATTTATTTTAAATATTTCTGAGTCCCCCCCCCCCATACCCTGCGGTGTCTTGGGCGACGTACAATACCATAAAAACATAATGAAACATTTAAAAACACAATCATTTAAACTTAAACAGGATTGGGGAACAAAATTTAAAAATAAAACAAAAAGTAGGGGAGAGCCATTATTGCAACCAGAAAGCAAGTATCTATTTCACAACTACACACCTCATTAATGGGGAATACATTTCCTGGTTTACTTGACAACACCATGTTATGTACAGCTTTACGATCCTCCCTCGCTCCTAGATCTGCACCTGCGAGATTCCAGTGTGTGCGTGTGTGTGTGTGTGTGTGTGTATATATATATATATATATATATATATATATATATATATATATATATATATATATATATATACACACACACATTTGTATTGGCCATACAACCAATATGCTGGCACAAGGCATCCTGTATCTTCCTGGCTAAGTGGTTATTGGTGCGGTGAGTCTACTCCTCATACAAGGGCACTGGCTCATGACAGGCAATGGGGAGGGGGTACTTCATGGTGGTGCTATCCATCTCACAGTTGTGCAAGAAGCAGACAGTTGTGACAACTGGAGCACCATCTCCACCTTGAAGTGGATCCTTCCCACAATGGATCACCAGTGTTGTTTAAGGATCACCCCACTGCACAGCAGACTCCCTGACTGCTCTAGCTGAGCTAGTCTGAGGTCTTAGGCGTGGTGTTGAGGTCATCCAGACTTATTGTCTTGGGTGATTTCAACATACATGCTGAGGCCAACCTTTCAGGGACAGAGCAGGAGTTCTGCTCTGCCCCTGCCATGACAATCACGAGCCTATCCCACATAATAGCTGGCCTGACACATGAGGCTGGACACACATTGGATCTTATGTTCTGCACTGGCCTGGACACAGGGGTTCCAGTTATCGGAGGAGGCTCAGTCATGTCTGGCTTATCTGGATCAGCTTCGATCAATTTCACCAACCAATGTGGAGGATATGCTTGGGGAAGTGCGGCTGACCAGTTGTGAACTAGATCCATGCCCTTGCTGGCTGGGGTTGTCAGTGCCTTCCTTCAGGAGGGCAGGGTGCCTGATGGTCTTAAAACTGTGGTCGTCCATCCCCTGCTCAAGAAATCATCTCTTGATGTTGACTCCTCTGTCCTGTCTCTAACCTTCCCTTTTTAGGGAAGGTTATTGAATGAGTTGTTGCCTCACAGCTCCAGGCACATCTCAATGCTGTTGGATTCCAGGATCCATGTCTGTCAGGTTTTCATTCTTGGCCTGGCACTGAGACCGCGTTTGTGACCTTGGTTGATGATCTCTGCTTGGAAATTGCACCCTGTTTGTGTTAGATCTAATACTGTTGATAATGGAGTGTTGTTGACATGGTTGTGGTACCTGGTTGGGGTGCACAGAACCACTCTTGAGTGGTTCCACTCATTCCTGGCATGGAGAACCCAAAGTGTGGTGATTGATGGTGGCTCATCGTCCCTTCAGGAGCTCCCTTGTGGGATCCTGCAAGATTCCATCTTGTCTGTACTCCTGTTTAGTGTGTATCTGGGGAGCCCTGGGTGGGATTCTTCAGAGATTTGGAGTGAGGTGTCATCAATATGCTGATGACACTCAGCTCTGTCTCTCCTTTTCATATGACCCAGGTCCTGCAGTCTTGGTGCTTCCCCTGTGTCTGGCTGCTATTGGGGACTGGATACAGGTGAGATGATTGAAGATGAATCCAGGCAAGACCTGGGAGACATAGGGACCCCTGTTAGAGGTGGGGGTCCAGCCTCCTTTGATCACTCAGGTTCATAGCCTTGTGGTGCTTTTGGATTCACTGCTGCTCCTGGATTGTCGGGTTGCGGCAGTTGCCAGGAGTGCCTTTCACCAATTACATCTGGTGAGAAGGCTGCAGCCATTTTTATCTGCTTTGGATTTGGCCACAGTCATTCATGCCTTTGTAATCTCGAGGTTAGACTACTGCAATGCACTATATGTGTGGCTGCCCTTGAAGCTGTTTGGAAGCTGCAGTTAGTGCAGAATGCAGTGGATCTTCTTATTTTGGGGGTGGGTTGCCAGGAGCACATTACATCGGTGCTCCAGAGTCTGCAGTGGCTGCCAATAGCTTTCCAGGCACAATTAAAGGTGCTGGTTTTAAGCTATAAAACCCTAAATGGCTTAGCCCCAGGAATCTGAAAGACCACCTCTTCCCTTATGTCCCTTTGTGGTCCGTGAGGTCGTCTGGGGATGCCCTCTTGTAGGTGCCATCTCCCTGTGATGTTTTTATTATTAGGGCGCGCAGGGAGGCATTCTCAGTAGCTGCCTGTTATGGTTCCCCGGTGGAGCGGTCCTCAGTGCGGCCACTGCCCTCGGGTGCATTCCGATGCCCTTGTCGCCCCCCATCGGGCTGCGCTCACCAGTCACGCTGTCCATTGGGGACCAGGTCCTGGTTCAACTAACCCCGCCCCCGGCACAGCAGACGCCGGTGGCTCCGCCGGACACGGGGGCAGGGCCTCCTGACACATCAGAGAGAGACACACACCCTGTGCACTGTTCAGCATGCCTCCAGGCATGAGCACGGGGTGGAGCTTCAAGTTTAAATGCCAGCGCCGTGATTAAGTCGGCGATAGTGATTGTGTTGGAGAAACTGGCCGAGCGAAAGCTAAGCGATTGATATTTGTGTTTTTGAGCGTATGGAGTGTTTTGTGTGTCTAGTGTGGGGTGTTCTTTGTGCTTGTGCATACAGGGAGGGTGGAGTTTCATAAAGATTGTTGATGTGCATGACCCTTTCCATACCATTCCCTGTTTTGAGTGCAAAAGCGAGTCTGAGCGTGTGACAGTGTGTGCATGCACCCCCCTATGTCCCTTTCCCCTTCCCCTACCCAGGGCGCATTGTGTTCCCTTCGCCGTCGAGCATGGCAGAGATCCCTCCTTCCTTCTGTACCTGGGCCCTTTCCCCCTGTCTTCCCACACCAGGAGCATGTGACCTACCCTTCCTCTCTTTTAGCAGAGTGGGTTATACAAGAAGTGTGTGTGGAGGCTGTCTGCGGCCCCCTTTGAACACCTGGTGCCCTATGATGATACGGATCTGGGCTCATTGAGGCCACGTGATCCACTCTATATCCTGATGGGCATTTTCCCCTCAAATGTGTTCTGTTAGGTGAAGGGGCCGAGTGCGTGTGTGCATGTCTGGAGTGCAAGGCAACCGTCTGGATGTAGCCCCTTTTCCCCCAGACTACCCCCTCCCAGTGACACTGCCCCATAATTATGGAACTTCCTCCCCTTGGAGGTCTGCCTAAACCCAAACCTGCTCATCTCCTGGAAATGATGTAAGACCTTTTTATTTGACCAGGCATTTGGCAGGCAGGGATAGGGTGGAACGGGATTGGTTGGGAGGTGTAAGTTTGGGTTGGGTGGGGTATTAAGTTTTTTTTAAAAAATATATATTTTAATGGCTTTTTAACTTCTGTTTTTATGATTGTAAGCCACCCTGGACCTCTGCGGGAAGGGTGGCGTAAACATATTACTAAATAAATAAATAACAAGTCTGGGCCTGGCTGAGGAGAGGAAAAGAACTTTGCTGGAGAGTTGGACTGCTGAGGAAATCTGTCCGGGTGCTGATCCCAGGCTGAGCAATTTAAGAAACCTGGATGCCTGAGCTGGTTGGGTCAAGCACTCTGCGCTGTCCAGAGTCCTGAAGAAAGCTAGCTGTAAGTGTAAAGCTTTGAGGGGAATATCCTACAGTCTCTCTATGAACTAAGGGGGTTGTTAGACTCTAGAGGAACGTTGTTAATAGGGACAACCAGAGGCAGGGACCTAGTTGGGCTCAGGATTAGTATTAGAGACGGTGGGTTGCTAGAGGACTTTTTCTTGGCATTAGAGAGACTGTATGTGTGAACTATATGGATGGTGGAGAAATGTGGACAGTGTAAGTAAATGGACACAATAGTATAACAGCTATAAGAATGTGACTATTTGGGCCATAATCTGGCGAGGACTTACCATGGGCAAACCACGCCCTGTTATAGATGCCTGGGTAGCTAAGGGCTTGATAGGTCAAAAACCAGCACCTGGAAAGCTGTTGGGAGCCAGTGCAGACTCTGAAGCACAGCTGTAATGTGCTCACAGTGACCCACCCCTAACAGGAGCCAGACTGACATGTTCTACACCAGATGTAGTCATCAAGTGCAGCCCCACGCAGAGCACATTGCAGTAGCATAGTCTGAAGGTATAAAGGCATGGATGATGGTGGCCAGATCTGACACAACGGATGTGCATACAAGCAGCCAACTGGCTTTTCTGACATGTTATACTGACCATGTAAACAAAAGCTTTTCTTGTAACGTCTGTTCTTTCCTTTGATCCTGCAATGAAGTTCCAATGCTGAGTATGTGAAGTCTCAATTCACAGACCTTTACAAGGGGAAGGGATTCCTTCGCAGTGTTCCAAACACAAGATTATGACACCCCTCTCTTGTTTGACTCAACAAACTGGATGAAAAAGATAGTCTGTATAAAAACTCTATAGAAGTAAGTTTTTCATGATAGAGAAGAAACACCATCTTTCTGTAGTTTACAGAGTTGATGCCATCACCTTATTTATTGTTTTGTGTGATGAATTTGTAAAAACTACGCCATAAAATAGCACCACTACCAAAGTCATCAATGCTGTGATCAAAACTACTGGTCCAGTTTCCAGTGACTACAAGGGTCCATACTAGTGCAACAGACTGCAGAGCTGGGGACATCTACTATTAAAATTACATTTGAGATTATAGATTTGTTCGCTTTCAGCCTGATCCTCAAAATTGCTGAGTCACTTCTTCTGGCATCAAGTGCCCTTGAGACCCATTGACTTCAAAGCCTATGGCCCCCTGACCTGTGAACATCTTATTCCTGTGTTTAGAATGTTTTGATTTGGTATCCTGGTTAATACTTTACAGTTTAGGAATGGCATAAGGAGTGTATCTCCAGTGGGAGAGAGAGAAAAAGATCCTTAAAAAGATTTGGGACTGCATTGCAGAGCAGCAGAAGCCAGCTTCGGTGCAGCATTTTTGTGTCGCAAGCACCAGGAGCCATGATAATTAGCAGGCAGGAGATTAAAAACAAATGCAAAGCCTTTTTTGCTTCATTTCTTCCTCTGTGGCAATCGGCAACAGCAGCAGTGCAATGTTCAAACTGCTACTGCTGATTGCTGGCTGTTGTTTGCTTTAGACTAGACAGCAAGCTTACAACAAGAGATTTCTAGCTCTGCCGTGCTTCTTGAAGGACCATGGCTGTTCTTGGGGTAGTCCCCATGCAAGTGCTAGTGGATATTATGTAGTGGACTTTCTGGGTCTGATTTACATGCCAGCCTTCCGGAGATCTCAGCATTCAATGAAAATATGAATTCTGTATGCCTCCTAAGGTACATAAACAGGGGAACTCAGGTTGGCCCATCCTATCCAGCCATGAGACCCTTACTGAAGGAATATCAGGACTCACAGACATTATCCTCAAATAATTTTCTCCAAAAACTTTGCAACATGAATTCCTTCCTCGGAATACTATCCATATCAGATATGACCTTCCTGTACAGTACACCAAATATCCTCAACCTGATGGCATCACATATCTCCAGGAAAGTGCTCAGAGCTCCACAGTGGCTGTATTGTCAGGGGCACTCAGTAATGATTTAAAGGCAGAGTCTTTATTCTCCAGGACTACGGGTAGGCTGCTTCTGGGTGCGGTTGGAATGAATTGGACAGAGGCAGGGATCTAGTGGCAATAGGGAAGATGCAGTGAGCATGGGTCTCTTGGGGAAAGGTTTGTTGTCATACATAGAAGGTGTTTTTACATGGACGTGGGGGTGCTCACCTGTGGAGCAAGTCGGGGTGCATCCCTGTGTGTAGCCCTGCCTGGGGGAATTTTAAATGGACCCGGCGGCTGCCACAGACTGCCTGTGCAGCATCCTTCCCCCCCACACCATAGAGTTATGGGTGGATCACCCACAACCCTATGGCATTGCCAGGGCAACTCCTGGCCAAGAGCGTGGCTGCAACCATCCATCGAGAAGGTGGTCAACAGCCTCACCTCCAGCCAGTGTTCTCTCCCAGGTTGAGCTGCCCACACCCCTGGTGGTGCTCCTGGATGTTCTGGAGCATTGCCAGTGGTGCTGCCCTGGAGCAAGGACAGTCTGCCCCCGCTTCTGCTCTGCCTGCACATCTGGCGGGACACCTTTTAACGGATGGCCTGCCCAGGGGTGCGGCGGGGCAGCTGTCCATGCGGCGGGGCAGCTGTCCCTGCCTATTTACCAGCCTTCGACTTGGTAAATAGACAGCAGCTATGGGCCAAATTAGAGGGCTACTCATTGAATGGACACCTTCTATTTTTGATCCAGAAGCTGTATTCAGAGTCAAAATTAATGGTTTAATTTACCCCAGAAGGTCATGTTACAGAGGAAGTCCCTGTGTGCAGAGGTGTGAAACAAGAGTGTATCTTGGCTCCGATTCTTTTAAATTTGTTTTTTAATGATGTTATCCCCCTGATGAAACACCAGCGATCCTCCCCCCCCCCCGAGATTGGCTTCTAGATATATAGGTTCCCTATTGTTTACAGACAATCTTGTCTTGCTATCTCAACCAAAAGTGGGCTTAAATAGGCAAATAGGAGCATTTGCCCAATACTGTGAGGATAACAACATGGAAATAAATCACCAGAAATCCAAAATAATGGTTTTTGCTAGATCACAGCAGAGCAATCAACATCAGTGGAAATTGGGAGATGCCCAGCTTGAGCAAGTTAAGAGCTTCAAATATTTGGGCCTTTTGTTCCATAGTACGGGATCTTGGCAATATCATATAGGAGGGGTGGAGTTATGTGCTAAGAGGACAGCCTTGGCGGTCCGTAAATTATTTGTCCAATCTGGGCAGTTGGGAATTAGGATGGCCATAAATGTGTTCAATGATAAAGTGGGCACACAGTTTCTCTTTGGTGCTGAGTTATGGGCCCCGTTTGGCCCACAGACTTTAGACCGGGTCCAAAGTAAAATTTTGTGCTCTTTGCTCAGCCCTCCGGGGGGCACTACGTATGCAGCGGTCAGGGTAAAGACTGGGCAGCAGGGTTGGTCCTTTAAAGCTTGGAGGGCAGCCCACAGGCTATGGCTTAGAGTTATAAGACCTGGGGCAGTTGGGTTACTTGCATATTGGCAAGATGACCCATACAAAAGTCGATGGGCTATCAAGGTAGAAGCTCATCTCCAGACTTTGGGACTGTCCCGTGAATACCTGTTATCTGTAAATTATCAGAGGGCCTTCCAGGAAGTTTTGTTAAGGTGGCAAGATGTTAACCACCAGGAGGAAAGGGCTAGGATAGGATTATCCAATCATTTAAGTGACTATTTGTCTTGGGCTCCATTAATGGATGCCATGGCCACATATTTAACCTTACCTATTTTGGCAAGAGGTAGATGGCTTTTTATGTCAGCAAGGCTTAATGCCTTGCCCTCAAAGATCTTGGAGGGATGATATGAAGCTATTCCATTTGTGCAGAGACTATGCCCATGTGACTTTTTGGAAGCCGAGACTACAGCTCATATAATGTGTGCCTGCCACCTTTATGATAACTTAAGATCTGTGTACCTTGATAAATTCTTTGCAGACCATCCGGGAAAAACTCAAGGCGCGTTGGTAGCACTAGTTTTAGCTAATGAGAAAGATGAGGTTATAACCCAGGTTACTATGTTCTTGATCCAGGCTTTTGTTAGGAGACAACTGGTTTTAGATTTTTAATTACCATTAAGATCTTGATTGAGTAAATCTATTTTATGTGTACTACTGTGACCAAATCTTTTTATTTGTGGCTGTATTGTGGTGTTTGTTTAGTTTGTACTTACGTTGATTTGTATGTTGTATGTTGGCTATGACGTTTGTCATGCCTAATAAAGTCTGAACTGAACTGAACTGACACCCAGAGTGTCAGCCCTCCTTCCAATAATGCAGAAACCAGAATTAATGCTAAATAACAATCACATTTTTATGTAAAAGGCACAAAAATAGCAACTAAGTATAAATTGTACTGGGGCAGGTCATGCCAAGAAACACAGAGGAAGCAAAGGGCAGTACTTTTCTGCCCCAATTCTAGCTCTGACCAATGCCAATAGACGTGTAACTCCTCAGGTTTCCCATGAAAACAGTAGAAGGAATATAAAAGCTCATCTGCTTTGGGTTATAAGCCAGCCACTAATTATCTGGTAGAACAAACTTCTCCTGTGTTGGAGTTATTCTATCACTGGCTATTTCTTGCCATCTTTTTCTGAAGCAGTTGGGATTGGTCTACCATAGACAGAACATGGAACAAGGTGGAGTCCTCAGCTAATTTAGTTTGTTGGTTTCTGTGTGTTCTTGCCTTTCTTTAAGGAGTTGCGCATCTTGGGACAGGCCCTGTAGGTCAAGTATTTGGCCTGCAAATTTGTGGACATTTGCCTCTTGACCTTGAAACAGCAACTACACACACTCCATCTCTGTGGAGATTATTCCTGCTTGCTCTGCAAAGGAATCATTTTCCTGGGGGGACAGAGATGCCATATGTTTGGCCATTGCTGGCTAATACAATACATTAATGTTGCTTGTTTCCTCCCATATACACATATGTTCTTGCTGCAGCAGTTCATTAACAGGATCAGAACTCGGTTTTCAGATTCAGTTCTTTGCACGAAAAAGGGAGTTCACCCAGATCCAAAGCTTAACTAGAATGCATTGGCCAGGTCAGAGAATTTTAGAAGCAAATCAAGAATCTGGAGGGGGCTTTAAAATGAATTTAGAAGAATATAAATATCATTGTTGAGCATGAAATGCTTTCTCCTGTACATGTAAAATGATTGTTATAATGGTTTCCTAGGAACTATACCATACACCGCTCAAGGCATAAATATTAATATTTTATTTTCAATGCTTACTTAATCTGACATTGATAAAGCTTTTTTTTGGTCAATGAAAGCCCTGTTAATATGAACTCAGCCCATGGGATCAATGCCATTTCTGTGGCAAGCTGGGAATCGAGTCTCCCAAACCTCAGTGACTAGCCTTCCATTTTAGATTCACCAGGAAAATCAAAGTCATAGTAAAACTGAGTTTCTTTTTTACCTAATGGGGCTTCTTCTGAAGGCATCACTTAGCCCTCTTGACTGTTTTTGTAAAGATTTTCCTTTGTAAGTTGTGAAATCAAATCTGGAAACCCATAGTTAGGTTTTACTATCCTTATGCACACAAAACTTCTATTGAGCCATCACTGGATAACCTGACGGGCTGATTCGAACTGTACATACATGATGCAGACATGGGGTGTAAACACACGTAATGATGGCCTGCATTGGCCTGAGACTCACCCACACATTTAACCACCAGATATTGGCCCGCAAATGCCTCAGGGCAGGTAGACAGCTGGCCTGGGCTGGGCCCAATCCTGAGCAATGTTCCCAGACCAAAAGCCACCAATGCAAGGCCACACATTTGAGTGGCTGCAGTTTCCTACCCCGGGGTGGATCAGGGAAGTGTCTGTTTTCACCCATAGTGTTCTCTGTGTGCCTGTGACCTCCTTATCCTTGCCCCCCCCCCCCCGCCCCACACACAGAGATCAGTGTATTTTCCTTCCAAAGACTTTAAATTCCCTGCTCTGTTCAGAGCTATTAACCTGGTCATAAGGGTTGTCCCAATCCGGCACTTTACCTAATTGCCTTTTTATAGTGTATTGTGCAACTCTTTATTATTCTGTCAGAATTCCCCCCAAGGCTTCTGTGGAGGGGGCAGAGGGAGAAAAGGGAGGCATCCGCATTAATTTCTGTACTATCTAGCCGCCACACAAGTCTGCAAGCTTTGCAGAAGAAGGTTTGTGTTTACAGTAGTAGAAGGCTATCTATATGTGATCTAATGTACTGGAGGGTTGAAAACTTTATTGCTTATGAATGGTCTGAGACCAAAATCAAAGCAAACTGATTTCTAAAACATCCTGTATAAAAGGAGTACTCACAAAAGCACCAGGGAAATGTATCTCCCTTCTGTTCTCATGAGTGGAGGAAACCAGGGGTTAAAAAGCTTCTTCCCTCCCCAAATCTTCAAAACTTGAGGTGGGAGAGGCTAGAATAGCAAGCATTCATTGACTCAGACAAACTGTGTGAACAACACACAAAGGAGGAAGTACTGAAGGTAGCTGGAACAATGGAGGACCTCAACGAAATGTACACAAGGAAAATTTCTTTCAACAGTACACACAAGCATGACACCTGCAGTGGAAGCCTCCCTCTCCAGATTAGCCATGCTTGATTGCAGAGGTAATTTATTATCCTCCTTTCTCCTCACCAGCAAACCTTAAGGTGGCCAGATATGCAAATCTTAGAGGACACATAAAAAATACAGGTTGCAGGGCATATCTGGCCAGTGCCACCCTACCTCACCATAACCCCTTACATTTGTCTTGAGGTTAAAGTGATTTGAGTGGTAGCTACCTCTACACAAAAGCTCGTATGAACAAGTCTTATATTCTGCCCAACTCCACTTTACTTGGTCATGGCTGCTTCCCACCCCAGCCACCAGCTGCCAATCAAGTGCCCCTCCTCTGCTTCTCACCACTTCCAAGTGCCAGGGAATCTTCCTGGCTCATTGTTTTCAGGATAACTCTGCAAGCAATGCTGCCAAAATACAGCTTAGCCTTTACTCACAGGTGAGAGGGACTCAAAGAAAGTGGTGGTACTTTCTGAAGCATCACCCTTCCCCCTTTGAAGCTCCATCCTCTCCCAAAAAACCTACACCCACCCACCCACCAAAAAACCTAAACACATTGGCTGCTTTTAGATGGACGGCACCCATGGCTCTCCACTGCCTCACACCTGGGCGACCCATCCATTTAAAGCCAGATGTGCAGGTAGAACAGGCACCACATGCTCTGCTCCAGCCCTGCTTACAGTGCTCCGGAACGTCCCTGAGCACTGCCAGTGGAGTGGGCTGTCCAAACCTGGGGCACTGGCTGGAGGTGGCACTGCGGTCTGTCTACTCGAGGCCACTGCAGCTTCATTCTCAGGCAGGGTTGCCTCAAGCAGCAACACCATAGAGCTGCAGACAACAGCCTAGAGCCTCGGGCAATCCACTCGCAGCTCTATGATGTGGGTGAGGGGGCACTGCACGGGCTGACAGCAGGCTGTGGTAGCTGCCGGGTTTATGCAAACCCGGCACAGGCATGGCTGCACATGGGGGATGGCCACCTCAGAGCAGATCTGGGGGTGTCCAGCCCTGGGTCCATCTAAAGACACCCTTTGTAGTCTCTCATGGCAGTGACTGTTCCCCCTTCTTGATGTCTCTCCCTAGGAAAGGAGAGAGCTCTTGCTGGGGGTGAGACAAGACTAGAGAGAGCTGCTGCTTCAGGAAGTGATAAGAGTTCTGTAGCTGCTGTTTAACATACTTGGTCAAGTCAACAGCTCTCCGGTCAGTCAACGGGTAACTCATTTTGATATCAGAAGTGGAGCCATTCCAATATCAGATGTGACTAATCCAATCTTTACTCTACTGGTAATTTGCATGCCTCAATTTTATTGGGTGTGATTAATCAGTGATATGCGGGAACTGTGAACTGGTCCTCTAAAAGCATGGGCCCCCTTGGTGGGGTGAGATCCCCCCTTTGGGCTGCTACCATTCTAGAGAGGCCCCAGCTGGGAGCCCTGCTGCAGGCTGCCATGGTGATGGTGGTGGAGGTGGGGAGTCCACTGGGAGTCATGCTGCCATTGCTGTCACAGATGGGGATGTGGGGTGGCCAGTAGCCTTTCTGCAGGCCACTGTTAACCTCAAGAGAGGGCAACCTGCAGGGGTGCTTCTGGGTGGCTCCCACCCTACAAGCAATGGCAGTGCTCCCAAGGGGGCTCCCAGCCAGGCTTATCCTTTCCCCACTGTTGCTGCCCTGGCAAGCAGCAGCAACTCTGCCAGGGTTTTCAAAGTGGGTGGGAACAGGGCCAACACTTTACTCTGACTTCCTTCTGGGTGGAATCCTTTGCAAGTGATCTGAGTACCATTAGGAAATGTTCAGAGTGGGTGAGAACGTGGGGCAGAGTGCTGGCCTGCTCCCACCACTCCTTCCCCTGCCCACTCTGAACATTTTCTAGCAGTGCTCAGGCCACTTGCAAAGGGGTCTCCCAGAGTGTGTGACCTGGGCTCAGCTGATTAACCCCCTTTATCCCTCCAAATGTGGACTATACTATGTAATTATAGAGGGTATGATCCTGGCCCAGGAGGCAGGGGCTGCTTTTCATACCACATCACATACCACATACCATATCACATACCACAAGACATCAGAGGTTCAGTGAAACTGAAAGGTGGAAAATTCCAAACTGATAGAAGGAAATTCTTTCCCCCTGGAACTGAAGGACTCATTGCCATAGGATATGCTTGAGGCTAACAATTTAACACAACTCAAGGACGGGTCTGATATTTGTTTGGAAGACCAGAAAATCTACCAGGATCTATTTGGATGACCAGCTGCAGTATTTAATATGACCATATTTTTGGAAGAGAAATAAAACCTCATGATTCAGGCTTTAAGCAGTCTCTAACTATTAGGAGTTAGAATAAGACCTTTGTGGAGGCAGATTATCTCACCTATCTATTGGAAGGGTCTTGAACCTCCTCTGAGAGGTCTGGAGCTGGACACTGAGAGAAACAGGAGTATGCTGGAATTGATTGACAATGGCACTAAGTCAGTCTGGCAATTCCTATGTCACAAACTCTACTGAAGTTAGTCAATAGAAAGAGTTGCAGAGTCCCACTGAGTTTTTGTCATTCTTGATTAACATGGGACAGAAAAGCTCTGCTTCCAAATGAAACCCCACTTTAAGATCATGCCTGTCTGGGTCTACTTGCAGCTCATGTTAAAGCCTGTGTGCTAGGCTAGGGGCTGTGAGGAGGTATCTTCCTGGTCTACTGCTATCCTGTTTCCAGGCTTTCCAAGTGATTTTTAGCCACCAATAGCTTTCCCCCGAGGTTATTCATTCATGAGCTGTCACATGCCAGTGCCTGTTCTGTGGAGATAAGGGTAAAACTGTTTAACCCATGGAAGGCTTTGCAAGGCAGTATCACTTCCATAAAATTTTCTGGCACACTGACAAGACTCAAAGGGAATTTACCATTAGATAAAAAGCTGATTATTATTTTATTATTTTATTTATTTATTTATTTTTATTATTATTGTTTTATTATTATCATCAAGCATTTATATAGCACCAGCAATGTACCTGGCACTTTACAAAGTAATGGAATAGACATGGTCACTGCCCTAGGGCTTACAATCTGAGGGGGTGGGGGTGAGGGGGTCGTATCTGGGTTAGGTTTTCCTTCAAGTGTGTTCTCTCCCTCCCTCCCATGAGGAGATCACGGGATGCATGTTGACCACATGTGTAACATATATGAAAAGGAAAATGTTTAAGGCAACATGTATATAATGAAAGCTGAGAACTGAAAACTCTTGCATGTATGCAGTGTAGACTGAGAAGTCATTACATTAATGAAGTTCTGCAACCAGGAAACTGCCTAACACTTTCTGCAGACACTAGTAAAGAGCCATTGACTTGCTAATAGAGGACATCCTGTCTACCTGCTGTGGAGTGCTGCAAGAGAGGGAAACTGAGTCACAACCAGTCTAGAGTGGGGTAGTGAGACCCGCAATCCCATGACTCACTTCTCTCTCTCCTCTGAGTTTTTGAAATGTGACGATGTGATGTACTTTGTTAAATACAGTTCAAGTGTATGGGAGCAGAGGTGGGGTGGGGTGGGGTGGGGAGGGGAGGCTTGAAAGACCATTTTATGTCTTTCTGGACATGATTTACGCTACAAAAAGCCTGCAGTTATTTGTTTTTGTCTTGATGATCAAGGAAACTCTCTTCTCTCTGTGAAGCAGGGTCTCTGGAATGGTGGCTATTTGCTCTGCTTTAGCGCCGTTCTCAAATTATTTGCACATCAAATGCCCCCCTGAGACCTGCTAACCTTTGGACAATGTTGGATGTAACATCCTGCTCAGAGATAATTATTAGTTATGGAGGAAAGCGTGAGTGACGTGGTTCATCCCCCCCCCCCACACACACACACTGGTGTTTTCAGTCCTCATCCATTCTTCACTTTCTAATGGAATAATGCACTGCAGGCAAAGATGAAGAGAGACGCGTAGGTAAGTATTAAAATGCTTCTCTCCCTCTCCGTTTTCATCTTTCTCTTTCTTTCTTCCCTTTGTGCCCTCTTTCCCCCCCCCCCCTCTTTTGATACTTGTCTTCTCTCTCTCTCGTTTATTTTCCTTCAGTACTTTTCAAACCTTTTCAATTATGTTTGGAATCCACCCTTCAGATGATGGCAAAACTTTGGAGCGTGTTATATAGAAATCCAATGAAGGAAGTTGCTGTTTGAACTCTTTTCCCATCCAGACTCTCTCACACACAAACTGGACTGCAGAAAGTTTCTCATTTACGCAAGAACTGGCAGGTATGAGAAAAGTCATTTTCAGAATAGAATAGAGATCTATCGATTCAGGATTATTTCCCACCCTTGGAGTCCCCCCCCCTTTGTCCTGTGTTTCTTATTTTTAAACTCGGTGGCACATATATATTTCCTTTTGCTGTCGAGGACCTCGGGGGACTAGGGTTGGTAGGTTTCTGAGAAACTGCTGGAAATACGTGCGGATGGGGGTAGACTTCAGAGGTAGTTTTAAAATGCGTTTTGTCAGGAAAGCGAGAGTAAATGTACAGATTTCATTCCTTAAGATTGGGGAGGGGGGGGGAGGGGACCTTCAGGATTCTGCGGGTCATATTTTAGCTCTGGTGATCACTGCTGTTTCAGGGGGAGCTTTGACCATTTCAGAGGGAGCACAAGTATTTGGCATCTCTGAAAAGCAACCCTGAGTAGCTGGGCGGAGAGATTAGCTGGGATGCTCTTGTTACCCTGGTTTCTGGTTCCTTGGTAACAGCGTTGCGCTGCGCACACGCTCAAGTTAGTTGTGTGGAAGGATCCCGCACTGGAGCGGATCCTGGTGCTAAACAGATACTACGCCTGCGAGGAAGAGGAGACTGTTATTCTCTTGTGTCCCGTGCTAAGAAAAGAGAGGTTTGTTAGGCTAACAAAGCCAGTTCGCGTTATGCAAGCGCCTGCTCCATACCGTTTGCCTAGAGATGGATCCGACTCTGGCCCATTGTGCATTCTGCAGCTGTTTAGGATCACACCGGGTAAAATGCGGCAGAGAATGACAACACTCCCATGGACTTGAGTGGGGTGAGGGGATTCTACGCAGTGTCCCTAATTCGCTGCAAAGCAAGGGAACAAGAGACCCTGAGGCGGAGAGGGGGACGCATGGAGGGGACAAGGGAAGAGCCAGCTGAGACTGCAGGGTCGTTGCCTGATTCCTTGAAGCAACAGCCCGGTGGTAACCCCGTGCTCCAAGCCAAGGTTGATTTGGTCCTCTGATAACACACATGCCCTGATCTGTCAGTTCTCTTTGTAAACGACAGAAATGGCTCTTGAGAGCTCAGGGTTAAAATGCAGCGCTGGAGAAATTGATCGGGGAGGGGAGGGAGGACGGAGATGGCGGGCGGGGAAGGGATTTCTGTTTTATGCTGGAATCCGGTTTGCTCGGATCCACACTGAAAGTGAATAGTCAGGTGTTATTGCTTTCTCGTCTCTGCCCGGGCTGCCTCGGGCTCGGGGAAGATGAGCGACAGAGAGTGGTTTGTGGAAGAGAGAGAGGGGGCTCTTTGTGGAGAGGGAGGGAGGCGTTTTGCTGACATCACGTAGTAACTAAAAGAGCATTTAATGAAAACAACGGGGCTTCCCCCTCTGATGAAATATTCAAAGTCAACCTAACTCTGCTTGACCTTTCCCAGACAAAACAAATTGAGCGAGGCAGTCGAAACAGACACGTTCTTGGCGGAATCGAGTTTATGGGACGATCGACATTCAATAGGGTCCTTGAACTGCAGGCCCATTTCTTTTATTTTGTAAAGTAAATTCTGTACTAATTAACTTGATATATTTGGGACTTTTCTAAAAAGACCAACAACAACAAAAAGTCCAAACAGATTTTCCCATTTGGTGTGATGCTAATTTACTAGCCGGCAGAAGAAGAAAACTGATCTTTTCTTTTAGACCTGAAATTAAAGAAACCAAATGATTGTTCTCCCAATGATTAGCTTATTAACAAATGAGTTAGTCACTGCTCCTGCACATTGGACAACCGATTTCTGGGAATACTACAGCCGACCCCTTCAGAAATCGGCAAAGGAGCCATTTTTTATTTGATCAAAAATTTTAGAAAATTTGGTTTTATCCGGAGCTTCGGTTTGTTTGCAGCATTCCCTCTTTTCTCTCCAAATAAACGGAATCCAAGAGTTGCCTAAAGCCTCCTGGAGCCAATTTGTGCATTTCGATCTAGGATGCCTTTGAAACCAGAGAACCAGAAGTGGGGGGAGTGAGGGGAAGGGTTGACTCAAGAAATAGCTAGATGCACAATTTGAATTTGAATGGATCGCATAACCATAGAATGACTTGAATGTCGTTTATCCTTCACTGCCTCTGTTCCCTTGCCTTCACCGTCTAATTTCTAATGACAACACATCCAGTTGCGTAATTTTAATTTAGGAAGGAAAAAACAAGTGACAAACACATTGCTTAAAATAAAAGTCACGTTCAGTTTATTCCTACAGGGATGAAAAAATTGCCGATTTCATACGTTAAAAAACAACGAAACTCTTGCATTTGACACCTGAGCGTTTCCCCAATGAAATCATTCGGTTTTGAATTCATTGTGTTTTAAAAGCAGAACAAAACAAAACAAACGGTTTTTGTTTTTACATAGATGTGACCATTTTGCTGTGCTCTGCTCAGCATTTCATTGCCCCAAATGCATGCTGGATGTTTCTAAATATGAAGCAAAAATGTACAGGGCTCGTCTTTCTCGACCTATTTGTGCAATGATATGTGATAATTCCTTCTCCAAAGCGAAGGCAGAGAGAGAAGAGCCTGGTTTTGCTAATACAAGATAGCGCTGCCTCGCCCCCCTCCCTGCGTGGAATGGTTTGCTATAAATAAGCATTATTTTGCTTATTTGGACTGGGTTCTCTTTGACCTTTACCACCCAGATTTACAGAAAGGAACAGTCTCAACATGGGATTAGGATACATTTGCCAAGGCAAGCAAACAAACCAGTAGTGGCTCATTTGGCGGCTCTAATTAGGAATACCACTTATTGGCTCAGTTCAGATGATTCAAGCCCTTTCCGGGTGGAACTTTAACTGATTCTTCTTATTAAAAGCATCTCACGTGCAATCTGTGATTTATTTTTTCGAGCCTCTAAAGTTACTTTCTAGTTTCGCTCTACATCTTTTCCTTGTCTCATTTCCATCAGATTTTATATCACCCACCACGCTGTCATTTAGTATTTACCTAAGAAAAATTATTTGTGCTATTGACAGTTAAGTTTTTGGTTTTCACTGACAGGGTAGTAAATAAACGTGTATATATAAATATCTGCGAGTATATAATAGACATAAAGTCTGTCCCCCCCCCCCCACCCCCCAGTTGCAGGTGCTTTCTGTCACCATCAAATGATTAGTGTATTTTAGAGAGTATAATTGTCATCTTAATAAAAGGGTTGGGGAGGGCAGGGATTTTCGTCCTATGGAAAGAGGAGAGACGGAGCCTGCTGAACAACAGTGCTTTAAAATTTCACTCATTCCCCTGCAACAGTGTAGATTTCAGTAGCTTCCCCAAACAGGACTGCAAAAGGACTGCTTGTTGCAGCGTTTCCCAGAAAGAATGCCAGGAAAGGTCTAGACCAGGAAAATACTGCAAATAAAATAATTTAAAAATTTTTATAGGAGATTTACGGATGTTGCATTAAATAGTCAACGTAAGAATAACAATGGGTATATGTAAAATATATGTATAGTCGCAAGTAAAATATAATATAACGAGCAATCTATATCTAAATGTACCTAATGAAGAGACATTTCTCTCTATCTATATCTCTATATCATAGCTAATAAAACTGAATACATTTCCATAGCGAGTTAAATTTTATCTTTATATATTTGGGAACTAGAAAAATATCTGTATGATCTGTGTTCTCTCTCTCTCTCTGCATTACCCCGCTAGTTATATAAAGAAGCAGCTGTATTTCTATCTGGTTATATAAGGTATATCGAACAGAAAGGAATTTCTTCAGCCATGTGTCTCGATCTGGGTGTCTGCTGGGATCCCGGGCCCGCGCATTGTCTTGTGTTTTGGTGGGGACTGGGGTGGCTCGGGTGCCCCAGCCAAAAACAAAAAAACACAACCCCTCCTTAAATCCAACAATTCGAGAGACAACAGTGATGGACGCTGAACCTCTCCCAGCACCATCAAGCGGGATTTTTTTTCTGGGTGTGGGGTGTGTGTGTGGGGGGGGGAGGGGGAGGGGGAAAGGGGTTGTTGACTTGTTCCTAACTCAGGGTCGGGTTGTTTCTTTGGGAAGGTAAAGACATCTGTTATATATGTTTATATATGTTAAATGAATTTACACCCTGTCTCGTTTCACCTCCTCCTCCCCGGGCCCCGACTGCCCATCTCTGCAGAGCCTGAGAGGCGTGGGTGTTGCTGTGATGGGGAGGGGGGGGGGAGAAGGGTTTTGGTGGGGACTGTAGTACCTCCCCCAGAAATGCAGCAATCCTCTGCCCCCTTCCCTGTGATAGATGAGCGCATGGGGATGGAGACGTGGTGTGCACAGCAAAAGGCTTGCGTTGGCAATCTGGTGATCATCACACGTCCCCTTTCCTTTCTCCCCCTAGGCTCCTCTGCATTGCACTGGCATCGTTGCTGAGACTGGAGACAACTAAGCCGCCTCTCTGCTACTCAGAAAGGGACTGGGAGATCTGGGTACCCGGGCAGCCCCCTCCTCCATCCGCAGAGACCAGCCTGGCCTCTATGCACCAGGGCGAGGGGTTCGCATGGAGTCACCGATCGGCTCCCACTGAGCGGTGTCATGCTCCAAGGGACACTGCAGAGGAGAAGGTGCAATTCCAATAGGGAGTGGAGATAGCGGCTTTCCAACCCCAGCAGAGCAGACAGCCTCAGCTTCGTGCTTCTTTCTCGCCAGAGGATCCCAAAGCCCGAGAGCGCGCAAACATGGCAACGCTGATACGGAGCAAGATCTCCAATGTGGCCACCTCGGTTTCCAACAAGTCCCAGGCCAAAGTCAGCGGCATGTTCGCCAGGATGGGATTCCAGGCGGCTACCGACGAAGAGGCGGTGGGCTTTGCTCATTGCGATGATCTGGATACGGAACACAGGCAAGGACTTCAGATGGACATCCTAAAGTCTGAGCCCAGCGAGGAGGGAGCCGAGTCCTCCCTGGAAGGGGATACCCACTACCAAAGGGATGGCACGGGGCCGCTGCCCCCCTCAGCCTCCAAGGACGAGGGCATATGCTCGGAGCTGTCCAGCCAGGGCAAGCCCAAGATCACCGCCTGGGAAGCCGGATGGAATGTCACCAATGCCATCCAGGTAATGGCGAAAGCGCCATTTCACTAGGGAGGGGTGAATGGGGGGGGGGGGGGGGAAACACCCTTAGCTCCACTGGAATCAATGGGGGGGAGGGGTGCACTGGCTTCAGGGAACTAAGATTTCACCCACCAGACAGACTGCTCGCCCACGGTGGCAATGTTCCTTTTGCAATGATCTGCTTGATACACACAGTTAGGAAAAAATAATGATTTGGTATTGGTAATGGAGTCTCTCCCCGGACCCCCTCTGCCTTCGGTCTGTGATCACCACAAGCACTTAACTGTGTGTGTGTGTTTCTTCATTGTACACGTTTCACAAACACTTGCAGATCTTCTATATTGCACCAACATTTCAATGCGCCCCCCCCCCCAACAAACATTGTTTATCCCCTGGGATGCTTTAAAATTATTTTTTTATGACTTATGTCACTTCTGATAGGGTTCTGCAGATCAGAATTGATCAGGGCAACAGATGGTCCAAAAATATGCGATGTACTTCCTTCTGTTGTCCTTTTATGGTTTGATGGCTTCTGATAATTCACTTTTCAACTAAAGTATTTGGGTTGGGCATTGCTAAAAGAAAATCTGGCCGCTCCTTTATATTTAATAAAACGGCAGATTGCAAGTTGGGGTTTGGAGATAAGAACCTTGTTATTTTGGGGTTCGTTTTTTTTTGTTTTTTTGCCAAGGTCCCCCTAATTAAAATAGAAATAGTCTGCGTGATCAGATGGCCTCTTTATAACACCTGGGCGTTACAGTAACTCACCTGAACAGGGGAGTCATACCAATTCCGTCTAAATCTAATGTGTCTCAAACGCAGGGGAAAATTTGCCCAGACAGTTTCTAAAAAACGGAGATGACTATTTGTGAGTGATTTTTTTATTTTTTTTTGGTTTGGAGTTGAATACTTAAGCGTCTCCCTTGATATTGTAGGATGGAATTCTAGCCCCCCCCCCCCTTCTCTTCCAATCGCCAATAAAATCCCTGCTGTATGTTTTTACGATTCTTTTATCTCGGATCGAAAAGATTCCACCTGTTCAGTTGTGTGTATCGCTAGCATTCCTGGGTAAATACTCTACCAATTTAACCCTTACATCCGCATAGATTCTCCACAGACAGTCACCCAGCCAGAAAGTCGCCATGGACTTGTCTTCTGTACCAATCCCTCCCGCCCCACAGTTTTATAGCCAAATAATGGTTATATAAGATACGTTCCCTGCAGTGGCAGGGATTTTCCAAAATAAAATAAAAAAATCTGCCCTTTTGGGGCAAATATAGAGATTTATAAAACTTTCCGTATCTGTAATATTGACATGTTCTTAGAGCAACTTGCACTCTCCAAATGCAAAAGTTTTCCCTATAGTTTGAAAGCAATTTTACATTATGTACAGTGTGCGTTTAAAATGGCCAAACAGCCAGTAATGTGATGTTTTCAAACCGTTTCACAGATTTTGATCTTAAAATGGGAGTCGCTTTTTTGATCTAGACCAGAGTAAAAATTAGAACAATGCGAGTTTAGAGTCTGTAAAATGAATATATAGGAAGGAATAAACGATCATACTGAATATTTCTCCTGAGGTCGAATCCTCTGTTTCATTTGCTTTTCGGACAAGGAGATGGCTTCTCTGTCTTATTTCTTATTTCCATCCAGATTTTTTTTTTTAAATGTTGTCATTTTGTTTTAATTTAAAATGTATGTGTGGGGTGGGGGGAGAGGAGTTAGTTGAATAAGGAAAATGAGAGAGATCTAAACTGAGAAGTGGAGTATGCAAATCGTACTGACTCCCTTAGTTCATTTCTGTCTCCAAGTGGTTTGTGTGAAGCAGAATCTTGCTGTTGCTTTTGGTGTGAGAAAGGCTGCATTGAGAAGAACTGTGCTGCTGTTTGTGTTGTGGTGTGTGTGTGTGTGTGTGTGTGGTCTCTCGCTAAGATGAGCAATACAGTCTCCATTTTGTCTCTTTTAGGGGATGTTTGTGCTTGGCCTGCCCTATGCTATCCTTCATGGTGGATACCTAGGACTCTTTTTAATTATTTTTGCTGCAGTGGTTTGTTGCTACACTGGGAAAATCCTTATTGCCTGTCTCTACGAAGAGAACGAAGATGGGGAGATTGTCAGGGTGAGGGACTCCTACGTGGACATTGCTAATGCTTGCTGCTCTCCCAGGTTTCCCAAGCTTGGAGGGAGGATTGTGAATGTGGCTCAGATCATAGAGCTGGTCATGACCTGCATTCTCTATGTGGTGGTCAGTGGGAACCTGATGTACAACAGCTTCCCAAATTTGCCTGTCTCCCAGAAATCTTGGTCCATCATTGCCACAGCAGTGCTCCTGCCCTGTGCATTCTTGAAGAACCTCAAGGCTGTCTCGAAGTTCAGCTTGCTCTGCACATTGGCCCACTTTGTGATCAACGTTTTGGTGATTGCCTACTGCCTCTCCAGAGCACGTGACTGGGCGTGGGATAAAGTCAAGTTTTACATTGATGTGAAGAAATTCCCCATCTCCATTGGCATCATCGTCTTCAGCTACACATCCCAGATTTTTCTGCCTTCCTTAGAGGGGAACATGCAGAACCCCAAAGAGTTTCACTGCATGATGAACTGGACTCACATAGCAGCTTGCATCCTCAAAGGGCTCTTTGCCTTGGTAGCCTACCTGACCTGGGCTGATGAGACTAAAGAAGTCATCACGGACAACTTGCCGTCCACTATCCGGGCTGTAGTCAACATTTTCTTAGTGGCCAAAGCCTTGCTTTCCTACCCACTGCCCTTCTTTGCAGCTGTGGAGGTCCTGGAGAGATCCCTTTTCCAAGAGGGAAGCAGGGCCTTCTTTCCTAACTGCTATGGGGGCGATGGGAGGATCAAATCCTGGGGACTCGCCCTCAGATGTGCTCTAGTAGTTTTCACTTTGTTAATGGCAATCTACGTCCCTCATTTTGCTCTCCTGATGGGTCTGACAGGGAGCCTCACAGGGGCAGGTCTCTGTTTTCTCCTCCCCAGCCTCTTCCATCTCAAGCTCTTGTGGAGGAAGCTCTTTTGGCACCATGTCTTTTTTGATGTTGCCATTTTTGTTATAGGTGGTATATGCAGTGTGTCTGGGTTCATCCATTCCTTAGAAGGCCTCATAGAGGCCTATGGAACCAATTCAGAAGACTAAAGAATGGGCCAGAACTGGGTACACTAAAAAAGAGAATTACATTGAACATCCACATAGCCAAATAATTATGCATCATTTTAAAAGAGAAGAGTCATTATTTTAGTTACATGCATCCAACAAATTATTTCATAAAACCTTTAAAAAGTTTTAAAATCAAGTGCTTGCCCTGCAGCCTTTTTAAGAAGCTAAGATTGAAATATATTTTGTATTATTGAGATATTATTGGTGGGAAACTATCTGAGATACCCAAATTCCCCCATACAACAATCTCTCTCCACTATGAGGGTAACATGTTCTATTTGGAAATAGTTACAATTTTCAAGGTACTATTTTTGCAGGTATTATTCAGTTCGTGTTTCCATTTCAAATAATATTTGCCAGCCCAATTAATCTGGGTTATTGTGTATCAAATTATGAAGTGTTTGTATGTGGGAAACACATTATTTTACACACTGTAGGACATATGCAATCTGAGTACGCCTAGGTTGTATAAAGAACCCAACAAGTTAAGATGGCACTAGTAGTTGATGTCCAATGATGCCAGTGAACTGGAATGTTTACACTGTAGTAAAATATCAAGTAAGGACAGCTTAATTCTTCCATATCAGCTCACCTCCAGAACCAGCGCTTCCCATGTTGATTCAGACCTTTTACCTCCAGCTGAAACCCCTGACTTGACTTTCAGTTCAGGAGGTGGGAGGGTTCTTTTTTTTAAAATTCTAAATTTCAAAATCAAAAAAGTTGTTGAATTTGAATGTGTTCAGGATACAAAACAAAAACTCATTCTGTGCAATCTACCAGGTCTGTGGAGCTGTTCCAAATGTATGTGTGGTGTAATTGTGGTAAATAAGATGAAAAATGTATATCAGAAAAAAATTATCTTTAACATATAACGTGGTACATAAATATATCAAACAATAAAGAGAAAATGATAAAGAGTGTGGCTGGCATGGTTTGTTATAGAGACCACAGGCTAGGAGAATCTAACCAAAGGATTGTCTATTACACATAGAGGGCTCATTCACACCCCACTTGTGTTGTGAGGGTAGTTGCCCACATGCACATCCTGAGTGTACTACTTCCTGTGTTCTTTTCCACGTGATGCAAGAGGTGGGCCATCAAAATGCAGGGAAATCACCAGCTGTGTGAATGCACTGCTACTGGACAAGGCAAACACACTGCACAGATAAAGGAACAAGTAGTGAGTTTTCAAGGGGTGTGGTGTGAATGAGCCCTGAGAAGAGTATATGCATGGGCTAGGGTAGGGATAAACTCCTGAAGGGAAGACGCCTCCCCTCATTGATGTGGTAGACTGAGCAATGGAGAGCAAGAAAGAGACCATGTTCTTCATACTTCCCATTCTGGCTTAGCACACATCTTGCTGACAGGTATAGTATACAGCAGGGGCGGCGAACCCCCAGCCTCTGGGACAAATCCCAGCCTAGTGCTAGTTTTTATTTGGTCCCTTCTTTACAATTTTTGGATGGAGTATGCTCAGTGGGGAGGCGGCAGAGATGAGCAGGCATTCAAGAATCAGGGATTGATCCAAGGCATAGATCCAAGGATTGGGTGGACCCTTGGCATGTCCTGAACACACCCCATTAAGTGCCCTCCCCTGAAGCCCCTGTCAGACCGGCAGAGCTTGTACTCATTTTCAAAGTGGCCTGAAGGAGGGAAAAGGTTTCTCATTCCTGGTAGCATGAATTCTTGGAAAACTGGATTCTGGATGGGAGTCTCAACTAGGGTTGCCACCTATGCAATTTTTAAAGGAACATTTATGAAAAACACATGTTGCAGGGCCTGTTTTGGCACCTAAGGTGCCAATGCAGGCCCTGCAACATGTATCTTTCATAATTGTTCCTTAAAAATGTGCATAGGTGACAACCCTAGTTGAGACTCCTCATGGGAAAGGTGTGCCTGATTCCCAATGTGAGACTGGTCTGATTGAAGGCTACAGGAGGAATATTTTGCACTAGATCGAAGTAGATCTAAACTGCCACGTTGCAGCAATGTTTTGAAGCCTCACAAAATTGCCACTTTGCTTTGACCCCTTGCATACCTGAGGAAGGGTCCTGTCTGGCCTGAAAGCTTGCATACTTTTGCCAACAGAAGTTGGTCCAATAAAAGAGATCATCTCTGCTTTGTCTCCATCTCTTACTTTTGCTGCAAGTGTCATGGCCAAAATAGAAGGAGCGAGTGAGAGAGAGAAGAGTCTGAACTACCCTAAGGACAATCAAGAAAACTTACCATACCTCCCCCTTTAAAAGAGAACACTTATGAAAAATACATGTTGCAGTTCTGCACTGGAACCAATGCAGCCCTGCACCATGTATTTTTCATAAGTGTCCTCTTTTAAAGGTGAGGTACGGTAACCCTACAGGCTGGATCCTTCTCTCAGAAAAATCAATGTCAGATTTACCAGTGATTTCAGAGGCAACGATGTTGTGCACTGGAATCAACAGCAGTTCTGAATTTTACTTTTATGGTGCTAAGAACAAGCTACAGAATGGTTAAGACTTGGTTGACTCCATAAACTTTCCAGTTGCCATCTTTGCTACATCTGATCTGCAGCAGAAAAAACTCCCCCAAATAAAAAAAAAACCCACTAGAATCTATTACATTTAATTATGCTAGAAAAAGTTGTTTTGATAAATACAAACATATATGTTTTTATACCTGCCCTACTGCTGCCCCTTTGATAGATCGTTCCTAGTTTAATAATTACTCCAGAATTCTTGCTGAAGCAGAACTCTGGATGGCGACCCCTGAAGGGCATTTATGTGCTTCCAGTTGGTCATTATTTGAGAGAGAATGAATCCACTCCCTGTAACTCTAGAACACACAGAGAATCAGCAGGCTTTGAACATTCCAAACGATCTCATGGGTCTGTAAAAAACCTGAGTACTTTAAACGGCAGCCTTTGTTAACAGAATCTTTTCGAGCCAATAAGACCTTTTCCCAAAAGTTCATAATGTAAATACCTCAAGAAGACTTTCAATCTTTGGGGATTTTTTTTTTTATATATAACTTTTTCTTCTCCTTTATTTAGACGTTTACATTAAAATAATCCATTTTAAGGAGACAGGTGTTTCACAGATTTTAAGTACAGCTAGACAAAGATAAATTCCATGTTTTGTAATAATTAAAACTTATTTCAGATGGTCATTTACGGTATTCATGTCAACAGCAATAATGCTATCCTAATAACCTTTATAGACAGCATCATCTTCAATGTGACTCATTCAATGTTTGTAAAGGTGGAGAATTCAGTTTTGAAGCATAATGATTCTGATAATCCTAACAATATATCATTAACCATAAGCACTAAAATATTCTTCTCTACAGGTGATAAATTCTCTTTTGAAAACTAGACCTTTTGTACAATAAAATCATCAAGAAAAAGAGAGCTTATTGAAATGTGCATATCGATTTCAAGACATTTATACTAAGTAATATACTAGTGTAAATTGGGTAAATATTTATATCGGTAGACAAAATTCTGTTTTTAAGAATGGTGTTGTTATTCATACCGCAGTCCTTGCACAAGACTACTGATTTCACAGGAAGTTTTCATTGAGTAAAGCCTGCCAGACATGCTTAATTGTTTGTACAGGTGCGTGTGTGCGGTTTTTGTTGCACCAAAAGAAAAAATTTAACGAAATAAAAGGATTTAAATATGTCACTGTTAATATCCAAAAGAACTCGTGAAACAAACTTTCTTCTAGAAAGCATCGAAAGTCAAGAAATAGGATGATCGAATAAGGTAATTAACACAATTTTCCTATTGATCCTGGTAATTAATTACTTATTTATTAATTCGTTATTCTTTGGGTGTGTGTGTGTGCCAGTGACTTCGATAGAGACAGATTTCATCCTAAGTAGAGGTGACCAAAACATGTTCATTATTTTTTTTAACAGCTCTTGTAATAATATTTAATGCAACCACTGTTGTTCCAATATATTATTGACTCTTATGTAGTCTTCTCCAATTTCATGTCAATTCCATAGATCGCTATCAACAGTGGATTCCAGTCTTCAATACAAAAGTGTTAAAACATCTAACCGGAGAGCGACTAATTACGCAGAAGCCACTAAGTGGAAACAAATAAGCTAAGATCTCAGCAGGTTTGGATGCTAGTAAGCTAGGTAACTTCTGATTTTGGTTTGGGCACGAATCCAATCTGGAGGGAGTGGGATGGTCTTGCTTGTGGTTTGAATGCTCCTTGCAAAGGTAATTCATTCCCAGATAACTGCAATGCGGGAGAGAGAGAGAGAGAGAGAGAGAGAGAGAAACAAACACACACACTACTACCACCGCTAGCAAAATCGTTAAAAAAACCTGGAAGCTTTTATTAGATAAAAACTATTTAACCCCCCCCCCCCAACCACCCCTCCTGATAGAGATCAGGGTGTGCTCTACAGCTAGGTTGTTGAGGGGGATTTGTTTTCATCTGAGATCCAGAGAGTTAAGAGTTCAGGAGACAGTTTTATTTTGAAAAAACAGGGAAAAGGTCTGTTGTTTGTCCGAAGCATCAAGAGAGCAAGAGTGTGTCCATTTCTCCTTTGTGTCGTTGTAAAGGTTTTGGTAGTTGCAGCCTGTGTGTGTGCCTCCGTTTTAGTGTCTGCACTCTGCATAAGTATTTGGGCGTGTGCGTACGCCTGTCAATTTCCTTTGCGGTGCGTCTGTCCTTTTGTGAATGGGCTATTGCTATTCTCTTCACGACAAGACCTGAAAATAAACGAACCCCAGTAACGGGGTAAAACAGAAATACTCCCCCTCCTCCCCCCATATGATTACCAAACCAAACCAAAAACGTTCCGTTTTTTGCTGGTAAATCCAATATAAACAGGTGCCAAGACTCAGCAGCCGATGAGCCCCAGAGGCAGTTGAGGGATAACTGAACAGCCTCTCCAGCCATCTCTCGTTGCCTGGAGCATTGTAATTCAGCAGATCTTCCAAACACCGCCCCCCTCCCCCCTTTGTGCCTTTGCTCCTCATGTTGCTGATCGGACTGTGACACCCCTCGCTCCCCAGCCATCCCCTCGGGGACTACAGCTAAGAGCCCTATTAAACCGTCCTCATACTGGGTGGCTGATCTCGTAGTCTTGTCCAAGCTGCATGACTGCATGTGTGTGACTGTACCCCAAGCGTGCCTGGAGTTCACACCGGTTTGGGACGGGCGCCCCGATCCTCAGCACTCTCTGGCCTTGACCTAGCCCACGAGTCGTGCTCTTAAATAGGTCAATGCTTTGCAGGATCGGGACCGCTAGAGTCATCAGCGCGATGCAAAATCTAGTCAACAAGACGCTTCTCTCTCTCCCTCCCTCCTAGGGGAGAGGCCCGTAGACGGCTACTGTGACCCCAATCCTATCTCGGGAGCTGCGGATCACGAGTCTGATTGGTCCAGTGGAGTCACACCCTCTGCTTCTTGCCTGCCCAAGTGCGCATGCGTCAGGCGAGGTAGAGCTCAGCTCTTGTGCCCACGACGCAACCATAGTGTAGAGACGTTAGTGGAAAATCACTGGCGCGTCTGTCCCTGAGCTTGTGATACGCGCTGCCATCTTGCGATGTGGGGATGCTGGACCAGGTGAAGAGCTTGTGCTTTAATTGCTGGGATGCTTTCATGACTGTTCACTTCCTGGCTGCTGCTTTATCTTTTCTATGGGCCTTCGCTGCTACTCTGGGTGTTTTTAGACAAGAACCGCCTCACCCATTGCCCACCCATCATACATGTTGCAGGGCCAGGTTGGTGCCCTACGCAGCCCTGCAACATGCATGATGGGTGGAGAGGTGCTTGTCTAAAAACATCCTCTGGTTGTCTGGTGTTTTTATACAAGTGCCTCCCCGCTCATCATTCACCAATCAACCCCCCCTCAATCATGCATGTTGCAGGGCTGCATAGGGCACCAATACAGCCCCGCAACACACATAAGCAATGTTAAAGCAGTGTTAAAGTCGAGTTAGCAGTATGTCTGTTTTTATCCCGGGTGTGCCTTGACCTCATCCTTGCTCCTTTACCCTGTGCTCGGTCTTTTGGTGCTTGAGAGTAAGAACTGGATCCAGGGGCCAGATTCAAGAACTGGATCCAGGGGTCACATAAAAACTAGCTACAGGACCCATTTGGCATCTGGGCCCAAGGTTCTCCACTCCTGGCATCTAACCAGTTCTCCCCATCTCCTTCATGGAGCTGGGGAAGTATAGTAAATGGGGCTGCCAGATCAACCTAGCAGTAAAGAGACCTCACACTATGGAAAGGTGGGGCTCTGGAATAAGGGACACTCCCTTAAAATACATTTGGCAACCTTACTCTGTCCTTGTGAGCGGTCTCCCTCCCCCTTACATCCTGGTAGCTGAGGAAGGAGCAACAGCTTTCTCCCATTCCTCCATCACAGGTTATAAAATAAACTTGTGGAGATCATTTATTTACACATGCCACTTGCAATTAGTTTACTCAAAATATTTAATGCATATTAAGAAAAAAAATCTTGTAGTTTTTGCCCACCCCTTTGAGTTTAGGGCCCAGTAAATCATTCCCCTATTCCCCCCCCATCAGGCCTGACCCTATTACAGCACACGCGTTATGGAGGGAGAGGGGTCCATTGGGCTGCAGAAAGGTGAAGAAGTGATCTGTGGGTGAAAAGGGGTTAGGGGATTGGCTTGTGTATCTCCACCTAATGTCTTTTCTCCTGCATCCTTTATTTCAGATGGCAGGCACCCGGGGAATATCATGAGTATGCTGCTTTGTTGCCAAACCAGCCCTGGTCCCCATGGCATATGTGGGTGTAGGGTGTGCACTTACTAATCTCTTTCTATTGTCAGTGCTCTGAGCCTGGCCAAGGTGTCAAGATCCAACAGGAGACTTGTAGGATTGCCCTGGGAGGGTTAATTAATGTACATTATTGAAGCAGGCACAGCAGAGCGTGGAGTCTCCATTGGCACAGCTGAACAGTGCAGAGCAGCCTACTACATGGTACAAATTCCAGAAGAGTTTGGATGGTATAAATTCCAGACGAGCGACCTACTGGATGGTGTGGTGCTTAGTTTTGCTTGGTGGAAGTGCAATAACAGCCATAACTGTTATAATCGAGAGTGATGCTGGTTTGACAGGTGCTCAAAACTGTGGTTGCACCATTTAAATCCTGTACTAGAGACAAGGCTTAGGAGGGCTGGGATCACTCAAGCTGTATCTATCACAGCAGGGCTTGGGAAATCTCCCACTGTTGCACTCCCACCTGTGTGCTTTTCCCTGTGGGACAGCTAGTGTAGACATAGTTGAGCTGTTGTCACCACCTTGCAATCTAACTCCGCCCTAGAGAAGGCAAATATGCTTGTGGCCTGTCCATTTGTGATCAGCAGCCTCTCTCCCCTTCCCCCTGTAGAGAATTTTCCCAATGTAGATGCAATCTTAAAGGGACAGAAGCAAGTCCAGTTTATGCACGTGGAAATTCCGTTTAAAAACACTCGGTTCCAGGTGCAGCCTCCTGCCAGCAGAAGGGCAGAAAAGTGGCAGCCTGTGGTCCCCCTCTTCAGGCACTATGGCAGTTCTGAAGGTTGCTTTATCTTGGGTCCCTCTTGCAATCAGGACGGCAGCATCCTGAGAACAACAGAATGTCTTGGCCATGTCTCCTCTTCCTGTCACATTCCCCTAACCTAGGGTGGCCATTGGTCTTGTTTTTTGAAGGGTTTGTCCATTGTTCTTTATTTGTGCATTTTTGTCCTGTATTGTCCACACTTTTCTGGTGCTGCCACTTTCACCCTCTGGTAGTCATGATCTCATGACTTCTGGGTGGGAACAGCGGTGTCGGCAGCACGTGGACTCAGAGGTGAGCCAGTGGTCCCGGTATGGGAGTGGGAGGGTGGGGAAAGGGGAATGCTAGGATTTTCATCCAGATAGATTTCATCCATAGTGCCTGGATTTTCCAGGACATGATGACTTTTTTGATCTGCCCAACCCCATCTCGGTGGATTTTTAAAGTATGCACCCATGGCCAGGATTTTGCTGTTAGCATTGCATCCCCTTTCCCACCCCTCGCCCAGCGCTTGTTGTCTAGCCCTGACTGGGTAAGAAGCCCTGAGCCAGCTGTGTTCTTCCTCCCTCGCCCCCCAATGTCTTGTATTCTGAGATGTGCCAGTGGCTGCCCAACCCTAACTATGGGTGGAAAAATAGGGTGAGGGACACCCCACTTCTTAATTCTGGCACCATTGTAGCAGGAATGTTGTGCTGTACCTGTCTCATGCAGAGAGAGCAAGCAAGATCTCCTGTGGCCTTGGGGAGTGTTCTGCAAACTGTGGCACGATTAATCCTTTCCCCTTCTTTCCAAGGTAAGGAACCAGGAGCTGCTTTCTTATTTTCTAAATAGGGACAGCTGGGAGGCAGCTGGGACTATACTAAGGAACAGGTGGAAGGATGTTACTCTCCAGGAAAAGATGGCCTGGGTGTCAATTTCCTCACATATTGTGGGATATTTGTCGATGGCCCCTCCGATCGATGACTTGGCTGGACATTTGGATATGAGCTACACGGCCAGGGAAAAATGGCTCCTTTCAGCCGCTAGGTTTAACGCCCTGCCAGCTCAATTGTGGGTGGGTAGATTGGCAGGGATTCCGTCTCACCAGAGATTGTGCCCGTTCGATCAGTTGGAGGTCAAAACAACTGAACACATCTTACTTAGATGCCATCTGTACAACCCCCAGCGGACGGCATATCTGGCCACCTGGCTAAATTCACAGCCAGGGCGATCAGACGATAGATTAAAGGAGACTATGCTCAACAACTCCAACCAGGAGCTTACAGGTAGGGTGGCACAGTTTTTGACAACCGCCTTTGTAGGAGGACCCAGTTTTTAAACTTTATATTGCCCCAATCACCCGCCTAGGGTTTAGGGGGATGGATGGTAGAAAGGCGCTTGGTGCTTGGAGTAACATGTTGTATTTGGAAAGTAGTATGTTTACGTGAGTTAGTATGTTTGTATTTTCCAGCAATGGCTTCGGTTACGCTTAATAAACTAAACTAAACTAAAAAAACTAAAACTATTTTCTAAATAAGCTAACAGTGAGAAGTGACATGGATATAGCAAAGGCTAGCACACAGGACCCTTAGCATGGTTAATCCAAAGCTAGATATCTGACCACAAAGCTAATGCTGCTGCTACATCAGTCAAACAATTATTTAACTTTCTGGGCAGCATTAAAAAGAAAAGGCAACTGTTGCTTTTCTAGCTCAAGCAAGAGAGCTTTGGAAAGGAAATGTGAGCAGCAAGGGTCTGAGTCTGGCGCATGTGAGGGGCTGTTGTATGTCTGAAATGTATATCTTTTAAAAACTTTTTTTTAAAACAAATAAAAAAATCCAACAACAACAAACAGGGATGGGGTGCCAGGGCAGCGGTCTAGGGGGCGGAGCTCTCTTCCCTCAGTTTGGACTGTTGTTACTCTACTGTCCCTCACTCCTTTAGCGTAGCCCAAAGGATTTACTGAGGCTAATGGAGACTTTTGTGGTTGCAATGTAGGGCTGGAAGGTGTCGCCTCTCTGCTGGGATCTTTTAGTGCCCTGTCGTCCATTTGCATTAGGTTAGGTGGTGAAAAGGAGCGATAGGGAAACTGTGAGCCTGGCCATCAGTGCTTTTTGGACATACAGAAGTCAGAAATTATTCAGAAAGGTCAAAATGGGCCTTAGCTGGCAATCGCCTTTGTACCAGCAGTTTGCCCTTGTGTTTCTCTCGTTCTATGCAAATTCTAAGCTGATGTGCAGTGCATCCAAAACATTTCTAAGGAGATGAGCAGTTAGTGAAAGCTTAGAGATCTGAAAATGTTGATATGGTCTCTTGAGACAGTATTTGTCCTCTAGACTTGTCATTCCGGCAACTAAAGTGACTGTATAAACCATGTCTGCTGCCGTGGTCTGGCCTTTTGCATCAAGGCTGCATCCAGCCAGCTGTAGCACAGACATTTTCATCCTGGCTTGATAATAGTAAAGGGGTAAGAGCATCTGATGGTGATTTAGTAGAGATGAGCCACACTTCCAGTTTCTGAGCAGGAAGCAAATCTGTTAATGAAAACCAGATTCAAATCACTTATGTGTTCTATGACACAGTGAAATCTTGTTTTAGAAACCCCCCCAACATAATTCACATTCTTGCAAGTCTTTATTTACAAGTTTGGTAACATTGTACGTGACAAACTTAAATTAGGATAATTATGAAAAACAACATAAGGAGCTTTGTCTGCACTAAGAAAATATCACTTTTCGCCCCTAGCCCTGAGGTGCATTTCTACTTAGGAGAGCAACTGTGGAGCCTGGATAAGATTCCACGTAGACCAGGGCCTGAACACCAGCAGCCGACCTACACAAGAGCTTTTACTGTGGCAAACTCTGGTGGAGAATTATGAATTTGGGTGTTGCTTGTCAAGAATTCTGGGCCTGCTTTGGTTACCATGGCAATGCTTGACATAATGACAAGCATTTACATTTTTAAAAAGTGCTTTGCTGACATTGTTTCAGAGGATGTTTCTTTCTATGTCAACTGGATTTTTCCCCACAAAAATTCTTTCAGTTCTTTCAAAACTACCTCCCTACACATGCACGCACAAACACGACAATTTCCAGACACCCTCGCACACGAGTCCATACACTCTAATTATACACAGAAATATTTCCTCCTTCTCTCTCTCTCTCTCTCACACACACACATGTACACACCTTTACATACTAGCTCACTTTGTCTGCGGTATGCTCATAAAAAAATTAATCCTTCCTTACGTTCTCTTACACACTACACAAGACCGGAATCTAACACTCCTATGAAGAGTAGTATTGAAAGCTGTGGGCCTCCCCGAATAATGGCCACTGTGTTCTAGATCAAAAAGACTTTTTCTTTGCTTGAAATAAAACCACATCCTTATTTGTAAACGGCTCCACTCCTGCACAACCCGGTTTGACAATAGGACCCTACAGACGGTACTGTGGTCTCCTCTAGTGGAGCCTGATGCAACACTGCGATAGCCTTAACACACCCCAAAACCGATATATTATTATTATTTTATTATAAGTATTTATATATAGTGCCAGAAGTTTACCTGGTGCTTTACAGAGAATAAAATAGATACGGTCCCTGCCCAAGAGCTTACAACCTAAAGACAAGGGGAGGGGAGACACGGAAGGGGGAACATATCCAGAGGCATAGCCAGGGCCTGTGAGAGAAACATAGGGGCCTGGTACAGATCCTGGTCAAGACCCACCTCCCCCATTCCCATCCCTGTATAATGGTTGGATAGAGACTGACCAAGTCTCTCTCTCCCCTTCTTCCTACAGTCTTCTCTTCCTCCTCCCCTGACTCCGCTGTCTCTGCTCTCAACGCCTCTCTCTCCTCCACATTTGACTCCCATGCCCCTCTCTCTTCCCGCCCTGCCTTCTCCCACAACCCCCGTCCTTGGCTCACCCCTAGTATCCGCCACCTCCGTTCTTGCACTCGTGCTGCTGAACGACTCTGGCGCAAATCCCATTCTCACGCTGACTTCCTTCACTTCAAATTCTGTCTCTCCACCCTTACTTCTGCTATCTCCCTTGCTAGACAACACTACTATGCCTCCCGCATTGAGTCCTGTTCTCGGGACCCTCGCCGCCTGTTCTCTACCTTTGACTCCCTCCTCAAGCCTCCCTGTCCTCCCCCTCCTTCTTCCCTTTCTGCTCAGGATCTTGCCTCCTTCTTCACCTCCAAGATAGACAAGATCCGCCTCGACATCGCTTCCCACTCCTCTCTTCCCACTCCCACCCCTCTCCCTCCTCCCCCTCCTTCTCTCATGTCCTCCTTCTCCCCTGCCTCCCTTAAGGAAATCTCCTCTCTGCTCTCCTCCTCCAACCCTTCCACTTGCCCCCTTGATCCCATTCCTTCCCGCCTCCTCACCTCCATTACTCCCACTGTCGCCCCTTCCTTCCTGCACATCATCAACCTCTCCCTCTCTACTGGCTCTTTCCCTTCTGCCTTCAAACATGCCACAGTCTCTCCTATTCTCAAAAAGTCCACTCTTGACCCCTCTGACCCTTCTAGCTATCGTCCTGTCTCACTCCTTCCTTTTGCTTCCAAGCTGCTTGAACGTGTTGTCTACTCCCGCTGCCTTGACTTCCTATCCTCCAACTCCTCCCTTGACCCCCTCCAATCTGGCTTCCGCCCCCTTCATTCTACTGAAACTGCTCTCGCTAAGATCACCAACGATCTTCTGGTGGCTAAATCTAAACGTCTCTATTCCATTCTTGTCCTCCTTGATCTCTCTGCTGCCTTCGATACTGTTGACCACTCACTCTTGCTGGATTCCCTTCACTCCCTTGGCTTTTGTGGCTCTGTCCATAACTGGTTCTCCTCCTACCTCTCTGACCGCTCCTTTAATGTGTCTCTCTCCAACTCCGCCTCCTCCTCCTTCCCCCTCTCAGTTGGTGTTCCTCAAGGCTCTGTTCTTGGCCCTCTCCTCTTCTCGATCTATACCTCATCCTTAGGCAAACTCATTGCCTCCCATGGCTTCCAATACCACCTCTATGCTGATGACACTCAACTCTATCTCTCTACTCCCTCTCTCTCTCCCTCTGTTCAAGCTCGTCTCATCAACTGTCTCTCTGACATCTCTACCTGGATGTCTCAACGTCAACTCAAACTCAACATGGCTAAAACTGAACTCCTTATCTTCCCCCCTCATCCTTCCTCTCCTTCCTCACTGTCAATAACTATTGATGGAGTCACCATCCTGCCTGTCCCCCAAGCCCGTAGCCTAGGCTTCATCTTTGACTCAGCCCTTTCTTTTAAACCCTACATTGACTCTGTTGCTAAATCCTGTCGCTTCTCCCTCCATAACATTGCTAAGATTCGCCCTTTTCTCTCTGTCTCGTCTGCCAAAACTCTTGTTCATGCTCTGGTCATCTCTCGCCTCGATTACTGTAACCTCCTTCTCACTGGCCTTCCCCGGTCTCACCTTTCTCCCCTCATCTCTGTCCAAAACTCTGCTGCCAGGGTCATCTACCTCGCCAGTCGCTTCGACCATGTGCAGCCCCTCCTCTCTTCGCTTCACTGGCTTCCCCTTCCTGAACGAATCCTGCACAAGCTCCTAGTCTTCACCTATAAAGCTCTTCACAACCTTGCTCCCCCCTACCTCTCTGCACTTATCGCCCTCCATACTCCAGCCCGTGCACTTCGCTCCTCCTCTGTCCCTTCTCTCACCCTTCCACGCCTTCCCTGCTCCCCTAAGCGCCTTCGTCCCTTCTCACTTGCTGCCCCCCATGCCTGGAACTCCCTCCCTGTCCACATCCGCCTTGCCCCCTCCCTTCATACCTTCAAATCTCTCCTTAAAACTCACCTCTTTCGCTCTGCTCTGTCTGACTCTTTATCCTGCTGAGCCACTATTCCTATACCTACGATCGGTTTACCCTTATCCTTGCAACATGGACCTGCCTGCTGTCATTCTCATCGTAACCAAGCCAAGTACGTGCACTTGAGACCTCGCATCTTCATGAATGTTAGACCCCTTGTCTCTCCCTCTGTTCCCCTTCCTAAGTCTCTCCCCCAGCTCCTGTCTCTCAGATTGTAAGCCCTAGGGGCAGGGACCGTGTCTATTTTATTACTTTGTAAAGTGCCAGGTACACTGCTGGCGCTATATAAATGTTTGTTAATAATAATAATAATTAATAAGTCAATTTCTGAAGAGATGGACTCTGTTGACAATCCTCATCCAGCCACTCAGGCTATGCCTCACCTTGCTTCAGAGTTTTTCTTTTCAAGAATATGTTTTAACAACATTTTCTGTCTTTTATTGAACCATTGACCATAGAATTATCCAAACCAGAAACTTTCATGTATACATTTATAAAGCCTTGAACTCCTATTCTTGAATAAACAGCTGCTCCCTACCATTTCTTTTCCCCAAGCCCCTCACTCATCCTTGCTTGGACCCCTGCACAGTACTCACCAGCTTAAGGTTCCCTATGGGGTGAGGGCTGGATCTGGGTGTCTGGCTGAGCTAGCCTTGGGCTCACTCATCGAGTGAGGCTTGGGCTGGCACCTGGGAGTGGGAACTACCTTGTGTTTTGGTAACTGCTTTGCTGAGTTGGTTTTCATGCCTGATCATGGGTTTTGTGTCCAACCTGGGCTTGGCTTTTAGCCTTTTGCTCTTTCTGTTTCTGGGGCTCCCTGCAGCTGTTTGTTCCCCTGTTTTGTCTAGAGCCATTTCTGTTCTCTTACTTTCTTAGGCCCTTGGCTGAGTGCACACTTTATTTTCAAGCTTCGCACTCTGCTTTTGGCTGCTTCACCCAGGCTTTTCTCTTTCCTGAATGTTTACTTTCCTAACTCGCTCACTGTGCTGATGGTCTAGGGCAGGGATACTCAACACAGCCTGAGGACTGCATGTGGCCTGTGGGGTCATCCCTTTTGGCCTTCAAACCGTTAACCCATGGAGTATTGCCTGTAGCCACCCACAGAACTGTCCCTGTTGAGCTGCTGCTGACACCACTGCAAGGGAGAACCCCCCCACACCCCTGGCATTTGGGCAGAAAACTTGAATAGAATAACATTTTGGATCAGGGGGCTGGGATTCCTGGGCTGAGAGCAGGATGGTATGTGCAGTCCAGCATTTGGCCAACCAGTTTATTGCAGCCCACCTAATGATTTAAGCCGAGCACCCCTGATCTGCGGGACTGTCTCCCACCCATTGTTCCTTTAGCTGAGTGAGAGATTCAGTCACTTTGGCACCATGGTGTGAGATGAGAAGATGGATGGGAGCCATTTTGGAAACGACATAGAGAGTGATCTGACCTCTAGCCCAGAAATCCCTTTGTGTATTAAACACTTCCTGGTCCTCACTAGCTTCTACAGAAAACTATTTCTATATTCACTTCACAGTAGCCATGCGCCTCTGAGCCAAGACGGAGCAGGAAGGAGGTGGTATTTAGAGGCGCCAAAAGGGCATACAGCCTGTGGGCCCCGTATGGGTGTTTTTTTTAAAAAAACCTGATGCTTCCCCGCGTAGCCACCCAGGAGTTCCTCATCCGACCACCTGTCTGAAGGTGGTGCTTCAGTGGAGCTCCCATGAACCACTCAGCACTCACTCATGGCTGCTCATGGCACACTGCCGAGAAATCCATAGTGTGCCATGCGTGGCAAGCCAAAAAGGGGTGTGGCAACCAGTGGCCACGCATCCCCTGCCCGTATGAACTGGGGCATCCAGCCATGTCAGCAGACTGGTCCGCTGCTCATAGGCACTGCGGGTGGGGGACATGGCCTTTGCAAGTCACAAGAACTGGCCATGAGCACTGGGGAACCTGCGTTCTCCAGCGCTTAGGCCAGGACATGTTCGTTTCAAAGGCCAGTCCGACGCGCTTCCCCCTCCCTCATAGTCCGTGTCAGGGGGAGTGCAAGGGGTGGTTGCTGGGAGCTGCCTGTTAGAATCCCTCCCCACTCACTCCACCGGAGTGGCTGCTCTGCAGCTGTGCCACTCAACAGCCCCTTTCACCCCTCCCCCCCGCCTTGCTCATTTTAAAACACCCTATGTTATGCACAGATGCCTCCAGCTGGTGCCTTCATAATGCATGAGCACAAGGTGCTAGTGCCCCAGGACTCCATTGGAAGGGGGCTCCTAAGATCCAAGAGCTCCTCATCAAGGCTGTACATATCTGCTTGCTTCTGGTGAGTAAACATCTACAGCACTCCATAGCTCTCTGTGTAGGAGATGAGGAGAAAGATGGGGCCTCTGTAATTGGAGTTTCCAGCTTTTCAGTCTGGCTCTGTTCATGGGGCCAGCTCTGATCAATGACCAGTCAGGGATCGGTGGGTGCGGACTACTAGCAAATGACCCACCTGGAGAAGTTCAGGTGTGAGATAAAGTGCAGCTGAGCTGAGGGGGCTCTGGGTGGGAGCAGACTGGGTCAGGGTCCAGATTATACAGGGAAATTAACATATAAACATATGTGGTGTTATAGTATGTAGCATGTGCATGAAAACCACCAATGTTTTAACTTGCGTTGAAGTTTTGGGTGCACAAATCTATTTCCCCCCTGTTATTTCCCATGGTAGGGGCCCCCATCATCACCTTGCCCACAGCTCTCAAGGTTCTTAAGATGGCCCTGCCACCAGTCTACAGAGCACAAGCTGTGGTAGGTGTGTTTGTGTACGCTGGCCCTAGTTCTAGAAACATTGATATGATTTTGGCAACCATGCATTGCATTTCTCTTGTACAGAGAGTTCATTCATAAGTTTTGAAATATTCTTCTAGAGAATCCTACTGCTCCTTTATTTACAAGTGACTTGTAATTATTATTTTACTCATTCTATCTTAATATCTAAAGAAATAAAATTCTCAGTTAATTAGGAGGACCCCGGAGCTTGGGGACCCAGTACATCTGTACCCCCATTACCTCCCTCTCATAGGCCCGGGGCATAGCTAGGTGGAATGGGCCCTGGTGTAGAAGGTGGCAGGGGACGTAACTGCACCAGCAAGCATTATTCTTCTTATTCTTATTCTTATAAGCATGTATATAGCACCAGCGATGTACCTGGCGCTTTACAAAAAACAAGATAGCCACGGTCCCTGCTCGAGAGCTTACAATCTAGAGACAGGGAAGGGGGAACACATCCCAGGGCTCACTGGCCACAGTGCAGCTGCACCCCCAGTCCTTATTATTATAGCTCTGCCCTTGCACCTAGCGATCCAGCAATGCACGCTCTTGGAGGCTCCTCATTTTAATGCAAAGCTAGCTTTGCCTGGTCGCTGCAGCAGCCTGGGGATGTTTTTGGCTGGGCAATGGGCACAGCAGAGGTGGAGCTAAGCAGACAGGAGGAGGAAATAAGCAGATCAGGCCCAGTAAGGAGCAGGGTTGGGCAGATGGCACCCCAGCAATCTGTGCTCCCACAAAAGAGTGTGTGGGGCCACTACAGAAAAGGCCCAGTGAGTGAATGTTGCTTCCTGTCCCTAAGCTAGGGCAAAGGTGAATCTGTACCGCAGGTGTCAAGGGAACCCCATTCAGTCTTTTAGAGGATCCACTGCTGGTTTCTCGTAAATGTATTTTTTCCTCAGCCATTTCCCTTTTAAATTGTTTGAGTTGAATTTTAAATGGCTTTGAGGTTTTTATTGTGCATTTTCATCTATGTTGTTAAGCACTCTGAGTGCCATTTGGCAGGTTGGGGGCAATCTGTAAATAAAATTATTATTATTAGAGCTATCTCAGCTGGTTAAATATAGATACCCTGGCTTCAGAGCTTGGCTTCTTATTTGTGGCTGGAGTGATCAGAGCATACAGCAAGCTGCCTGTTCTTATTTCAAAGGGAATATGCTTTGGCTTTATTTTGTATAAGTAAAAATAACTCTAGCAAAATTAACACTTAGGGGCTGATGCCTACTGGTATGTCTAAAACGTTAAGGGAGAGATCGTCACCCAGACTCCTCTGGGGTAAATGGGTTGAGGCTCATTGCCTTATAAAAGTGAAATCCTACCCTCCTTGAAATCAGTGGGAGCTTAGCCACTGACTTCAGTGGAGTCAGGATTTCCATTTCTGCCATTGGATGCTTCTGTTCAACACTTATTTTTGTTTCTGTTAACATTGGGTGTTTTAGACAAGCACCTCCCCACCAATCACCCACCCATCATGCATGTTGCGCGACCTATGCAGCCCCATAACGTGCATAATGGGGTGCTGGCATATCAAAGGGGCAATGGAGACAACTTTATGAATGCTCTACTTGCTCTGTAGAAAATTATATGACTTCAGCCTCCAGATCTGTTAAGCCAACACCTCCCTGAACACTAAATGGGTGTTTTTAGACAAGTGCCACCCGGTGCACCAGCACCTCCCCCCTAGTCTATAGTTAGCTCTCTTACATGGTGCCTATCAGCAATGCTAGTCTGGAAGGAACCAGCTGAGAGGTAGCTTGTCGTCTGTACGAACCTTGGGCCCAAGAACGGCATAGAAATGGACAGTGAAAAATTAACTGTGGGTCACTTTTTAAAACTGCTCTTGTTTGACATCTGATAGGGGTATCTGTTGGGACTGAATTGCTGTAGGAAGAGAGAAAAGCAGAGGAAGCTTCCTATCCAGATCTGGCTAACTCAGGTTGCAGGGCACCCTTAGAGCACACCTGCAGCCCCGCAACATGTATAATAAAATGTAACATCCATTTTATCAGTGTTGGAGCGTCTGTGTGAAAAGGGCCATAGCTGCATTGGCAACCCACGCTTAGAACCTTCTCAAAGTGCAGAGGGCCTCTTGATGCCTACTGTTTCTTCATGTATTGCTTGTAAGGCTTTGATGTTATTGCCATCAGTCTAAAAACAGGCTACCTGTGTTGGATGTGTAAATCCTACCCTTATTGTGGCAGAGAAAAAATTAGTCCTCTGCCTCTAGAAAGGAACACTTCTTCCTGCCAGAAATATTTATTTATTTATTTATTTATTTTACAAATGTATACCCCGCCCCTGAGATTTATAGATTTATAGTCAGGCTAGAGGACAACTGGGGGTAATTAATTCCAACTCTGGCCCTGCTATGCAAAGGATGGATTGCAAAGCTTAGCATCTAATTTTGTAATGGGACTTGGGAAGGGAGGGGGTCCCTGGGAAGAGGGTTGGTCTGGGCTCAGGTGATTCCCTTTGTTCTTGGGAATAGGGCAGGGAGCTGCCTTCTTTTTGGCTAAGGGAAGCCCTGCTGTATTTAAAAGGGTAAACCATTCTTATTGCACTCTGACCGCTTTTTTTTTTTTGCCTACCCTTCCACCTCATGGGGTGGTATTTGATATTTCTGGGAGAATGTATAAAGGCCCCAAGAAGAGGCTTGATAGGATATGAAAAGAATCTGAACATGAACAAGACACAGAGATCCTAGGAGGTTTTTAGGTAATCGGGGTAGCATTGGATCTGCCACTTGCAGTGGTACAGCAAATAGCCAAAGGAACCAAGTAGGATCATACTAGAGCATTGGTCTGGTTTTGCTAAGCCAACAGCTGTCTCTGACAGCGGTCTTGAAGGTGCCACAAACCCTGCAGATAGTAGTCGGAGGATAGCATGCTTCCAGGGAAAGTTTCTGTTTATCCCCCGCTAGTAAAGGGCTGCCCTCTGGCAGGAGAGTTTATGTTCCTTAGAGATGTGTGGTGGTGGTGGTGGTAGTTGTTGGCTTTTAAAAAAATATTCTTATTTTCCATGTAAATGCCCAATCTGTCTTTCTAATCCAAGCTCTTGACTTGAGGAAGATTTTTGTAACGGTGAGTTCCACAACCCAGATGTGTATTGTGTGTGGAGAAGCACGCTTTGGGGTTTTTTGTTTTTGTTCTAAATGTGAAGCCCTTTTGATTAATGTAATGTAGTGATGATATAATAATATTTATAATGCTCTCCTGCCTACATGGCACTCAGACATGCTTCACACATCACATAAAGTAAACAATTTTAAACAAAGTAATATTAAACATTTTTAAAGTATGGGAAGGAAAAAAGGGAGGTCAGAGTACATTAAGGGAACCAGCAGTGGATCCTAAAAGCACCTAGAAAATAAATACATTTCCAGGTGCTTTTTAACAGATAAGGCGGGAAGAACTGGGGTGAGTGAGTTCCACACTGAGGGGCCTGCCACAGCAAAAGCCCATCACCCTCTGACTTAAGGTGCGATGGTGACACCCACAAACAGTGGGTGGTTCCTGAGCTCAGATACTCATCAGTGTTAGGCTCCAGAAGGTAGTCTCAAATATAGCCAGGGCTTAAACCATTCAGGGCCCTGAAAACCAGCACCGCAGTCTTAAACCGGATCAGTTGCTCTACAGGCAGCCAATGCAGGTAGCACAAGGCAGGCGTCATATGATCATGGATGCCTAAAGCAGTAAGCAGCCATGCTGTCATGTTCTGAACAAGCTGCAAGCGATGGATAAGCACTGCCGGTAGCCCGTAGAAGAGGGAATTACAGAAATCAAGCCTCATAATCACCAGAGCATGGGTCACCATGGCAAGGTCAGCCTGGGATTAAAAAAGGCATAACTTGCATAGTTGGAAAAGAAATCATTTCCACACCACATCCAATAACCGAGTTTTCATGGACAGAGCATGGTCAAAAATGACACCCAAGTTCTTTTCTTGGCCCACTACCTCTACCTGGACTCCATCCACATTGGAGGCAGGGGCATCCTCATATCGACTGCCCCTTCCCACCAGCCTCACCTTAGTTTTCCCTGGATTGAGCACAAGGTAGCTCTGACACATCTAGGTGGTTAAGTTGTTCAAGCATTCCTCCAAGGCAGAGGCTGATTTGGCAGGGCTCAGGGGGCAAGAGATATAAAATTGTGAATCATCAGCGTATTGATGATACTCAACCCTGTGCTTGATCCTGATATCCCTAAAGGGCTGCATGTATGCGTTGAACAACATGGGAAAAATAATAGAACCTTGAGGAACACCACAATTTAAGCTCCCCGGGGATGATGTATACCCATCCATCACCACTGATTGGCTTCTTCCTTCCAGGTATGACCAAAATCACTGACTGGCAGCTCCTGTCACACCAGCAACGTACCTCAGCCGCTGAAGCAGCAATCCATTTTCAGTTGTATCGAATGCTGCGGCGGGGTCCAACATGACCAAAATGTCCAGCTGTCCTTGATCTAAAATCATCAGCAGGTCATTCAACACCCTGACAAGTGCGGTCTCTGGCCTGTGGGAAGGTATGAACTCTGACTGGAATTTCCCCAAAATATTATTGTAGTCCTGGTATCGCTGTAGATGCACAGCCACAGCCTTCATTACCACAATGTACATTACCTTGTTCTAGTGCCATTCATTTGTAACATTTTATCTCTTCCCTTGATGGCCTTGTCCGCTAAAGTTAACCGTGCCCAGGAATATGCTATTAGGTCTTGTGAATTTCACAAGGAAGAGTCAGTTGATCTCCACCCCCTTTCCCCTTCCAGATTTCTGGGTAGGGTGCATTTTTAAGGGGTGATAAAGTAATCATAAGTCACTGGGGGAGCTAAGGCCACAATGCTTTGGTCAGTGGAAATGGGATCTGGAGATGTAGAAAATCAGTAGGGTTTCCCAATGAATCAACCGGTTATGTGAAATGTCAGACTGGGTGTGCATATCCAGGGCCCTTCTGCACTTCTGTGATCATGAGTTTTCACAGAATATGAATTGAATTGCTCCTTAACCTTGGAACTTCCTCCCTGATAGGGTGGCCAGATACACACATTTTAGAGGATACTTATGAGAAATACAGGTTGCAGGGCTGCATTGGAGCCAGTGCAGCCCTGCAACCTGTATTTCTTTTGTGTCCTCGAAAACTTGCATTTCTGGCCACCCTATTCCCCGAGCGCACAAACTTCCAACCAACCTTCAAATTCCTCCTAAAAACCTACCTCTTCTGTGAGGCTCTCCTTAGGTCCTCGCCACCACTGATTGCTCATCTATGCTCCTCTTCATGCTGCTTTAACTTTAGGATCTCCTTTCTCCCATTGTAACTAAGCTAAGCACTTGCACCTGCAACGTCTCAGTTTTATGAATGTATCCTTGGCTGTTTTTACACACACATTTCTCCTGTATGTTTGCTGTTACATCCTGAACTTTCTGTGTGTCTAAATCACTCACCCAGATCTTAAACATCCGGATCTTTGAACTTCTGCATAGAACATCTCCCAGAACGTTTGTGTGTAAAAAGTTCTCCTGGTAAATTGTTTTGCTCCAGGCAGCTGTGGTATTTGGTTTCCATGGCAAACCCTCATGTCTACAGCTGTGGCTACTTTAGGATGCCTCAGGGCAGTATGTGTGTGAAGAATGCATCTGGAACCTACTTGTGGACTTGTAAACCCAGAAGATCAAAAGACCAGCACTTTAAGGTGTGTGTAAAAATGCCCCTTGTCTCTCCCTACGTGCTCCTAGATTGTAAACACCCCGTCACAGGATCCTGTCTCTAATCACAACTGTTCAGCACCAGGCACATTGCTGGTGCTATATAAATAAATAAAATTAAACAATAACATGATGCTTGGTCAAATTATCACAGAACTTGCCAGTGGCACTGCAGTATTATAGCCTGAGTAGTCATCATTGAGTTAATGCAATGCCAGCCCTACTGGAAGCTAGCCAATGAGGGCTGACTATGAGCTTGCTAGCATATGTTCTGGGGCCCATGGAGGTCATTGCTACAGCTGTACTAGAGGAGCAGCCCACAACCCTCTCCCTCTGCTGGAGGGAAGAGACCACTGCTGAGGGATCTGTGTGGTATTCTACGGAGGGTTGGTTTTTGTTTTTTTCAGATGCAAGATGTTCAAAATTGATGGAATGACATACTGGGAAACTCATCGGCATTCAAAATGTTCCTAATTTTCACAATTTAAATGATGTGCATAATTTGGATTTTCTTTTACTGAAATCCAAGCACTTTTTCATATTTCCCAGGAGTGATTATGAAGGAGAAAAGACAATGGATACCAACTGCAAATTCAGTTCTAAAGCTAGGGAGAGTCAGGGATCCAGTCATCTTGTATTTCTGCCTGAGACAGAGCTCTCTAGAGTAAGTGATGTTGACAGACAGACCGATATTTTCCCACTTATTTCTTTGGACAGTTTGAAAGATGATAGACACAGTGTATGCTCCAAACTTCACGGGGGCTTCTTGAGGAACAACAGCTCACAGCTACTTTGAGAGTTTATTAGGACGATGCTGAACATGACATTGTAACTCTAGACAAGAGTTTTCTATGTTCATCACCACATAACCCTAGACTTGCTCTGCTACTGGCCTTTCATTGTAAGTTATTCGTTTTCTAGGAGAGGCTAGAGGCCCCACGTTAGGTCTTGGGGTTGTGTCCGTGTACACATGTACATGTGCATACATACACACTGAATGAATGACCATCCCTACATTGAAAAACATACAATCTTAGCAGACAAACAAAGGGTGGGAGGGGTGGAATGCCTCCATTTTACAGACTGAGAACTGAGGTACAAAGATTGTGACCCCCCCCCCTCCCCCCGGGAATCTGGCTCAGAGAAAGGGAGGGAGAGTCTGTCTCTGAATCCCAGCACAGCACCTTACCGTCAGGACTATTCTCATGAGAATCTGTGTTAGGGCATTCAAAGAAGGACAAGGATTCTGCTTGCCTAGGTGTGGTTATTTGGCTATGGCTATAAACTGCAACCATGTTCTCTAGGAAGCATCTTCGCTCTTGCCTTGTTTTATTACACAAGCAACTTTGCTTCCTTTTTTGGAAAATAGCAGGCAGTGTACACACATGGGAACTCAAAGGATCCCTGACTTTCTAAGCTGCTGGGCAGCGGTAGCTCCCATTGACTTCACTTTGGGTAAAAACAGACATGACAGTGACCTGCTTTGGACTAGACCTCACCTGTGTGTCTGTGCCGGTGCTGTGTGGGGGTGACTGGCCACGCTTTCATGCATCTCCTCATCCACCCTGGCGGCCCAGCTGCAGTCACATTTGTTTGGCAGCCAGGCCTGTACCATATCCGCTGCAGTTTTCATCCCTGGGTTCGGCTGCCACCACACTGCCGCTGCCACATGTGTTTTTCCTAGGATTGAAATGAGAATGCGTTTCATTCTTGCGAGAATGAAGAATTGTCATGAGATTCTAAAAAAACATTAAGTACTCTGTGCGTGTGCAAAATGGGCAACGGGCTGTTCTGCGCATGCACGACCCTTTTCCAAGATGGCGCGGGCCACATTGGGCATCATTTTGGGAGAGGGCAGCTAGTCTGCACATGTGCAGAACCAGTTGCCTTTTTCAAAAATGGCACTGACATGGCCTGCACCATTTTGGAAAAGGGCTGTGCATGATCAAAATGACCGCAGTGGCCATTTGGCGCATGTGCAGAGCTTTTAATTTTTTTTGAGAATCTTGTGAGAGTGGCCGACTCTCAGCTCGTTCTCAATCAGGAAAATCTTGTCGAGAGCCTCATTCTCACCGAGAATTTTTCAGTTGGCGAGATCTCATTTCAGCCCTAGTTTTTTCCCTTTGTGCAGTGATCAGCTTTTTGGTAAGAGAGGCCCTTTTGGACTTGTTTGCTCCTATGTAAAGTGCCGAGTTGACCTTATTTACAGAGCAACCTGGAGTGACTGCCCTGGGCACCTGCAGGGAAAGGGTTTCACAAAATGTCCCGGCGTGGGTGGGGGCCATTGAGGGGGCTCCATGTAACTGGTAGCTGCAGTGACGGAGTACCTTCTTTTCTCTCCCCATCCCTTGCTGTCCTCTCCCCAGAAGTACTTCCTCTTAAAAGAAGCATGATGAGGGGAGGGGGCACTTCAGGCAGTGGGAAGAGAGAGTGACATGGTGCTACCCCACTGTGGTTGACAGTTGAGTGGAGGCCCTGCTCTAGCCTCTACTAATCCTGGGCCCCCTAGTTCTCGACCCCACACACTGTAGGGCTGACCCTGGTAAAATATGGGTAATACATTTCTCACAACATATTACCTGATAGAAGCTTTGAGGTTACTGACTGACAATGTAGAAGGGCAAAGTGTCCATGTATTTCTGCAGAGCACCTCTGTAATTGTGAGCCCTATGGGGAAACAGCGGGTCTGTCCCAAGAAAATCAGAAGGAGCCGTGGGCTGTGGTTGACGGTGTCAGACATGAGGAGGTGTGCAGCCCTGCAATCTTTTGTCTAGAGGACAAGCTGCCCTTCACAGAACTCCTCCCCCCGCACAACAGACAGCAGACCACATGCAGAAAGAAGACACAGGCAGGTACTGATATTCTGCAGGATTCAGGCAGCCGTGGTTGGTGACTCAGGGCTGCTGTGAGATCTTGCGGCATCACATAGCTATAATCTCTCTCTCTCGCTATATATATATCACTCACACACACAAAATCTCTCTCTCGCACACACACACACACACACACACACACACACACACAATCTCTCTCTCTCACTCACACACACAATCTCTCTCTCTCTCACTCACACTCTCTCTACCTGGAAGGGGGAGGAAGGGCAGCTCCAGCTGAGCCAGGGTGGGGACAGCTGAAGCAGGGGGTGGTGCTGCAACCTGGCTATGCAGGGGGCCGGGCCAGCTCCAGCCCCACCAGTACCCCCACAGGCAGGGTTACATGCATTTGGGGGTTCTAGAAGTGGCTGCCAGAGTGATCTGGCACCTTTGTGTTACAGTAAAACAGAAACCTTGTGACCAGGCAAAATTCTGTTCTGGGGTTGCCCTGCAGTGCAGGCACCTTTCTCGCTGCACTGAGCATACTGACCCCATAGAGCTTTTTAGTGGGAACGTTGCATGAGGACTGAGGAGATTGTGCAGCAGAGACATGCACACAATACTCTAGACCCACAATAGCAGTGTGTGCGCATACAGAGATTCACTTCCCAACAGACACACCAGCTCCAGCAACATCCCTGAAAGCCCCCTGCAGCTAGGGTTGCCAGATATGCAATTTTTTCCAGGACACTTATGAAAAATACATTTCTCCCTCAGCTCCCTGCTTGGCATTCCTTAGCTTGGGTGTGTCCTGCTTCAGGTGACTCAGAAGGCCAACCTCAAATATTCAAATTTGTGGGCGGCTCAGGTGCGGGACACTCCCGTCCCTACCTCCTTAGTTTGAGTTCTGCCTTCGGAGTGACCAGAAGCAGAATCCGCTCCCAGGAACAGGGGAGCGCTCTTATTATTTTAATTTTTTACTTTTCGTCGTTGAAGGGCTCGCTCGCTCCCCTTCCCTTGTTGAGGAGCCTCGGTTGAGCTGAGCTGGAGAGGGAGCCTGCCTGCCCCCTCCTCTCTCGGGAAGGGAATCAGGAGGCTAAACCCCACAGCAGGCTCCGCTGCTGCCAGCCACCCACCCCCGGTCTGGTGTGCTGCAGCTGGGAGGCCAAGTCAGGGTAAGGGCATGTACCCCTCCCCCCCCCTTCCCCTTCCTCCTCCATGTGGTTTGGGGACCATGGGAGCTCCCGAGTGCCCCTGCTGGGACAGGAGTCCCCTGCCGCTGGGCAGCCTCTGGACCGGCCGTGCTCTAGGGCCCTGGTATTTTGTTCAGCACCTGGGGGGCTGTGGGGGTGCCCCCAGAAATCTGATCGCCACCCAGGAAGCTGTGGAATGGCGGTTCCCCAGGACAAGTGACGACAGCGTGGTTGGCCAGGGCAGCCCTTGCAAGTTTCCGGCTGGCCCTTTGCACGCCTGATTGGGGATGGATCCTTCCCCCCTCCCCTGCTGTGTGGAGCCGGTGTGGGGGCGGGTGCTTGCCGCGAGCCCAGGTTGCATCGGCACCCGGCCTTCCATTTCGCCTCCTTTCTGTTCCCCCCCCTTTCCCCCTCCGTGGAGGTTGTGTCTGTTTGGGGTGGGTTTTTTTTTGCCGGTCCAGCTGCGGGCTCCTCCAACTGCTGGCGCTGTGGCTGCCCCCCCCTGGGGCTGCCGTGTCCCTTCTCTCACCTCCCCCCGCGTGTTGCCTTGGCCCTGCGGGGGGGGGGGGGGAGATTTGTCAGCCGCTTTGTCCTCTGTCGCAGCACTCTTTTCCTGCCCGGGGGTACCACAGCTGCCCCCCCTCTTCCTCTCCTGCAGTGGGGAGGATGGCGTGGGGTTCTTCCGTGGGGGATCTGGTGCATTTTAGCCCTGTTCATTGCCGCGCCCACGTGGGCCGCCTGGGCGCCGTCATTTTGGGCCGGTCATGTGTGCCCCATGGGTGCCGCCATCTTGTTTGCTGATGGGTGCCGCCATCTTGTTTTTTTAGTTTTTTTAAAAAACAACCTTAAAAGGAATTAATCAGTGCCTTATCCAATGGTCCCCATCCTAGGTCCAAGATGGCAACCACAAGAGCGCAGAGGGTGAGAGAACTGAATCCGGACCAGCTGCAGGGCCCCGTGGCACAGGAAGAGCACCCCACCCTGGAATGGAGCCCCCCGCACATGTCGCCAGAGTGCCCGGCCCAACGCTTACAAGCCATGAGTGTGACGCAGGGCCACGCGGATCCAGGGGACCTCTTCAGCTCGCTCGCAGCAGCAATCAACACACTAAGTGTACAGATGACTAACATCGTGCAAGCCATACCGCCTGGGGAGTTCAAGGGGAACTCCAGGAGCGCGAACAAGGGCAAGCACCCAGCGACCAGGGGGCCTCATTCACAAGTGGACCACTCAATGTCTTCTCCAGGGGGATCGGAATCGGATTCAGATGATGGAGAAGCATCAGATATGGAACTGGTCAGGCTGCTGGAGCACAAGGGTTTTTAGGTCAAACGTCCTGGAGCTGGCACTAACAGGTCCAAGGGACCAAGACACTGCTCGAGCCTGCATCCTCTGCCCGACACCTCCAATTCTTCAGCAGAGGATGGCGAATGGTCGGAAGACGGAGAGTCCTCGGAGGAGGAAGAACAAAGGCTGTTCAATCTGACGCTTCTCAATAAAACTATAGCCAGAGTCGCAGATGTCCTTGGCCTGTCTCCAGCGGCGGAAGCCCCTGCACAGGAGGAACGGGGCCCGGGAGGGAACCTACTCCTTAAATCCAAGAAGTCACCCACCTGCCTGCCAATACCCCCCATGTTCGAGGCCGTCATCAAGTTGGCCTGGGAGAAACCACTAAGGAGAGGGAGCTCCCAAAAGTGTCTGACCAACCTTTACCCTTTTCAAGAGGAGAAGACCCCACTGTTCACCCTACCCCGGGTCGACCCGGCGGCCACCGCCCTCGCTCCCCTTCCTAAGGACCAGACAGATAAAGCAGTGGAAGCCTCGCTGAGGAGACTATTCAAGTCCACATCGAACGCCCTTCGGGCTGATATGGCCATTAGTTTCTTTGCAAGAGCTATCCTGGCATGGCTGGAGGAAGCAAGGGACCCTGGGTTATGGCAGTGTGCTAGGACGTCCATACTGGCCACCGCGGAGGTCTTCATAGCGGATGCACCTGTAGACTCAATGAGGGCCAGCTTGCAGGCGGTGGCTAGACAGAGACTGTGGCTGCGTACTTGGAAAATGGATCCGGCATCGAAGACCATGCTAACCTTAGATCCTTTTGTGGGGGGCAAGCTCTTTGGCCCTACACTTGACAAAATGCTGGAGGAAATGGTGGAGGAAAAGAAGAAAGCCCTCATGCCAAGTACAGACAAGGGCCGGATCAAGTCAAGCTCCTTTCGTTACCAGCAGTACAGGTAGTGATACGGAAGAGGAACCAGCCGACAATTCTATCCCAAGGACAAGTATCGCAAGCCTGGATGACAGTCCACATGAAGCACCAGCAACAACGCCAGGCCACAGTGCAGCAACAACAGACAGCCGGGCCCAAAGTATCCCCAATGGCGGCCACGCCACGCCTCCCAGGGGTCCTCCTCTCCTCAGGGGTGCCTTACCCATTTCACCGCCGTATGGGCCCATCACATCCAGGACGAGTGGGTAAAGGCTGTAATCAAAGAGAAATACCGTATTGAGCTCTTGGATTGGCCACCCAGCAGATTCATCACTTCTCTGGCCTCAAGGGACCCTGCGAAGAGGCGGCTTATGAAATTGGCCATAGCAAGGCCCACTGACATCGGAGCAATAGAGATGGTTCTAGCAGCAGAGAGGGGCAGGGGTCTGTACGCCCTACTGTTCCTTGTTCCCAAGAAGAATGGGGAGACGCGAACAGTGCTCAACCTGAAGTTCCTGAATGAGTTCACGAGGTACAGGAAGTTCCGGATGCAGACCCTCAAGTCAACTCTGCAGGCTCTAGAGCTGAGGGACTGGCTTTCCTCAATAGACCTAAAGGACGCCTACCTGCACATACCCATTGCCTGGCAGCACAGGGCGCTGCTGCGGTTGTGTTACAGGGGTGCGAACTGGCAGTACACCTCTTTACCCTTTGGGCTAGCCTCGGCCCCCCGGATGTTCATGAAGGTGCTGGCACCACTGGTAGTGAGGCTCCGCCAGGAGGGGGGTGCACGCTTACCCATACTTGGACGACATTCTGATCCGTTCTGCGTTCCGCCCCGCAGCGATCTGGCACCTGTGGGTGGCTATGCAAACTCTCCAGAGCTTCAGGTTTGTAATCAACTTACCCAAAAGCCATCTTGTGCCAACCAGAGCTTTCCCCCACCTGGGAGCGATCATCAACACAGCAGCAAACCGGGTCTTTATAGAGGAAGAACGCATCGACCGGTTGGTCCAGGGTGCTGTGGGACCGCAAGGCATCGGTCATGGCCCTGGCAAGGCTCCTGGGCATGATGGTATCCTGCATAGACCAGCTGCAGTGGGCCAGACTCCACCTTCGGCCCTTGAAGAACTTCCTCAGGCATTACCAGGGACAGATCATGGCTCGGAAGCACAAAATCGTTATGATCCTGAGACCTCTAGCTAAGCAACTCTTATGGTGGGGTGAGGCATCCCACTTTTGCCAGGGAGTCCCCCTGATCATACCGCATCAAATCACGCTGATGACAGATGTTAGCCTCACGGGATGTGGGGCGCTGATGGGCACCAGGAAGGCGCAGGGCCGGTGGTCAAGTGAGGAAGCATCACGCAGCATCAACTTCCTGGAGCTTCGCACAATCCGTCTGGCACTGATGGATTTCGAGCACGACCTGCGGGAAAATCATGTCTTGGTGCAGACAGACAACACCACAGCAATGGCGTATGTCAATCACCAAGGGGGATTGAGGTTGAGAGCCCTGCACCTAGAGATGTGCCAGCTGTTCCAGTGGGTAGAACCCAGACTCAGCTCGATCGGGGTCATCCACATCAGAGGAGTGGACAACATAGAAGCAGAGCGACTCAGCAGGTCAGTTCTGGATCCAGGAGAGTGGGAGCTACACCAGGACGTGTTCAACTGGAGAACATGACAATGGGGGATCCCAGCCATCAACCTGTTCGCCTCCAGCGAGAATTACAAAGTACTCGTCTACTTTGCAAGGCACAGAGACACAGGGGTGTTGGCGATTGATGCCTTGCTGCAACCATGGCCCCAGGGCCTAGCATACACCTTCCCACCAATCCCAGTGTTGGGTCGGGTAGTAAAAAGAATCAGGAGGCACGGGACAAGGGTGATTCCGATTGCCCCATATTGACCAAGACGCCTGTGGTTTTTGGACCTCATGGAGCTCCAGGCACAGCTCCCCCTCTGACTCCCGAACCGGCCGGACCTACTCAGCCAGGTGCCGCTACTGCATGAAGAGCCCGGGTACTTTCAGCTGACGGCATGGCTACTGAAAGGGAGGCCCTGAGATCGGAAGGGTTTTCAGAGAGAGTAATCGGGAACCCTCATGGCGTCTCGCAAGGCCTCGACTAACAGAATCTACGCGGCCACTTGGAGACACTTCTTCCAATGGAGAAGCACTAGAGGCGGAAACAGCAGGACACCCTCCACCCTCCGGGGGTGCTAGAGTTCTTGCAGGATGGGCTAGAGCAAGGGTTGAGGCCTTCCATCCTGGCTAGGCAGGTCTCTGCTCTGGGGGTGGTCCTAGGAGCGGGGCCCAGGGCCCGCTTTGCCAGAAGCAGGCAGGTGGGGAGATTCCTCATGGCCGCTCGTGCAATAGCCCCACCACCTGTGCATCGATTCCCGTCCTGGAACTTGAACACCGTCCTCACAGCCATCACTCAAACCCCTTTCGAACCGTTGAGGCAGGTTTCGCTATACTTCCTGTCTATTAAGGTTGCTGGCTGGAAAAGATCTGGCACAAGTTGGACGTTCGCAGAGCATTAAAGACTTATATTCGCCGAACGAGTGGGGGGTCCAGATCCTCTAGCCTCTTTGTCAGGTACAGGGGCACGGATCTGGGGCGGCCAGCATCAAAGGACATGTTCGCGCGCTGGATCCATATAGCTGTATCATGGAAGCATATAGGGCCGCGTAGAAACTTCCACCAATGGGGGTCATGGAGCACTCGCTATGCTCAGCAGCCACATCCTGGGCCATCATGGGCAGGGTATCCTGCAAGGAGATTCGCAGGGCGGCCACATGGTCTTCAGTGCACACGTTCACTAGGCACTACAAGATCAATACAATGGCTTCGGCGGAGGCCGCCTTTGGGCGGAGGGTCCTCCAGGTCGTTGCAGTGGATCTCTGACTGGGGCCCCGGTTCTCTTTTCTCCCACCCTAGTCTGGCTCGGCTTTGGTACATCCCAAGCTGAGCAGTGCCAAGCAGGGAGCTGAGGGAGAAAAGAAAATTGGGGCACTTACCGGTGAATTTTCTTTCTACGAAGCTCCTTGCTTGGCACTCCGACCCACCCTGGGCCTGCTGGCAGGGAGTAGAAAGAACTGGGCATCCTAATCTGGCCCGTGGAGGGGCCCGAGCTTATCTCTTCTCTTCCAGATTCTTCGGAAGAACTCAAAATGGAGAGGTGGGGAGTGTCCCGCACTTGAGCTGCCCACAAATTTGAATATTTGAGGTCTGCCTTCTGAGTCACCTGAAGCAGGACACACCCAAGCTAAGGAGTGCCAAGCAGGGAGCTTCGTAGAAAGAAAATTCACCGGTAAGTGCCCCAATTTTCTTGTTCCAGGGCTTGCATTGGCACCTAAGGCCATGTATTTTTCATAAGTGTCCTGGCAAATTGTGCATGTCTGGCAACCCTAGCCGTGAAACATCCTTGTATACCTGGGCCCATGGGTTCAGTGAGATTGGGGACCCTATTCTGCAAAGTGCCCCACTCTGCCTCACTCCCCAGACTGTGTCCCTGGTGCAGGGAGGGAGCAGCTCTCCCAGAGTCAGAGCCCAGCACATGCTGCAGCACAAGGGACACATCTGGGGTCAGAGCCAGCTTGTGCTGCCCATATGTTGCTGTAGTGTAGTGACTGGGAACCTTATCAGGCTTGGAATTAGCCACAGGGGACCAGGCTGACGTGTGCCACATTGGTGTGCTAGCTGCCTGTGTGCTTCCCTCCCTAGGCCATGGGCCTGGCCCTGCACATGGGGCAAAGAAGCAGTGCAGGCCACAAGACATGAGGAAATGCATACTTATTTCTGTTGGCCAAAGAGGAACATAAGCCCCACCTCATGTGCTTTCACTCACATTTTCATTTCTGCACCTTTACTTTCTCTTGCACGTACACCTTCATTCATAGTCTCACACACACACTTTCATGCACTTTTACTCACACAAACCTGTTTCAAGGGGAGTGGGAGTGAGGGTTATGCCTCTCCTGTTGTGGTGACCATGGGGCCCAGCTATGGTGCAACTAATCACCTTTGGCTCTCTCATGAAGAACTAGATACTGAGACAAAATCTTCAGTGCTTATAGCAAGTTCGCTATGGAAGAGCTTTAATGGGTACAGCAACTCAGCAGATCAGCATACAAATGATTTCAGCAACAGCGAAACAGCTCAAAGAGGAAAATACATTTGTAGTCCTGCATCTTCTGCAGCTGCGCTGCTCTGCTATTGCCACTATCTGCCATTTTATGCTTCCACGATGATTCTCATGCCTCGCTGCTGCCAACTCACTCCCAACTCTGTCCCCCCCCACAGCGCTGACCAGCTTGCATTTTCTAACCCTCAACTCCTCCCACTATTTGTGCATGACCCTACAGATTTTGCACACGGCACGCAGCCAGGCTGAGTTTAAAAGAGGTTTGGACAAGTTTCTGGAAGATAGGTCCATTAGCAGCTATTAGCCAGACAGGATCAGGGAACATGACGGGAGCTGGGGAAAAACAACAGGGAATGGATCCCCCCATTGTGACGTGTTGGGTGCTTCTCCCAAGCCACCATGATTGGCCACTGTCAGAGACAGGATGCTGGGCTAGATGGACCATTGGTCTGACCCAGTATGACACTTCTGTTATGTTCTTATACCTCCCCTTTAAAAGAGGCTGCTTATGGAAAATACATGGTGCAGGGCCGCACTGGTTTCAGTGCAGCCCTGCATTATGTATTTTTCATAAGCAGCCTCTTTTAAAGGGGAGGTATGGCCATCCTAATTAGGCCTGAACTTGCCCCTTCTGGATGGATCGTAAGCTATACTTTTGTTTAGCTCATTCACTTCTCAGGGAAAACGCTCAAAGTGAAAGCTGACATCACCAGGGGAAAAGCTAATCTAACACCCTGATTGGTTGTTTAGGCTGGGCTGATGTTCTTATTGGTCAGTTTATGGTCTCTGTTACATAACCTTTCTATACATGGGTTTCACAGCATGCCTAAACTGCTTCCCACCTTCAAGTTTCTGGTGTAACCTGTTTGGTCATTGCTGCAAGTTACATTGACAACTTCTTTACTAGGGCACGTCAATATACATCACAGCTTAACCTCTTTTATTCTTTGTGAACTGGTGACACGGTGACCAATCTCTTACAGAACCTCTGCCCTTTCACCAGAGTTCTTTAGAAGCCTTCTAGTCCATATACCTTTTCGCACCCTGTTGTAGAACCTTTCAAAACCATCACAATTGCCTTTCCTTAGCTTCTTCCTTTCAGAGCTCTTATTTGAGTTGGGCTTATGCCCAAGGAATGATGCCTGAGGTAGCCGTGACCTTTTGGCACAGTTGCAGCAACATCTCAGACCATGATCAAGTAAGGTCGCTTGAATCTTTTAGCCAGGTAAATAACCCTTTAAACTTATAAAACCATTTAATGCTCAGGTCCATAATTATATCCTAATGGTAGGAAGAAGATGGCTACTCTGGGCATCAAAACACACATTCACTTGCACGCACACACGCACACGCACACGCACACGCACACGCACACACGTTCACATTCATTCACACACACTTTCCTACACACACACACACACACACACACATATCCACTCACCTGCACGCATACTTACACACACACACATGCACATTCATTGACATAAAGGCACACTTAGGCCTTGGGATGCACTCACCCAGGTCCATCCATCACCCACCCACCCAAGCACCCATCTGAAGGCAGGGTGGGTGGGCACGTGCTCACATGGCCCGCACCCCGCCCACTCATCCCCCTGCATGGAGTATCGGGGAAAAATCCGGGATGCTCTGTGTGGGGGCAGGAGTGGGCAGTGCGTGGGTAGGGACGCACACCTGTCCCATCCCATCTTATGCCCCCCCCAGTCACTGGAAGTTCGTGTGTACTCCACCGAGCACACATGGACCCACCCTATAGCTGTACCCATTTAAAAATGGCCTTAGACACATGCATTCATCCACACACCTGGAAGAGGGTGTGCGACTTGCAGCCCGGCTGTGCAGTGGTAGGAACAGCTGGGGGTGGGCTGGCACCAGTGACTGCAGTCCAGTTTTGCAAGAGGTAAGGCTTTATTCAGCTGTGTCAGCGCCCATGCCCTGGCACCCTGGAGGTGCATGCACGTGGGGGGCTGTGGTAGTGGTCACCAGAGCGCCAGGGGGATCAATGCTTTAATTTGAAAACAAAAATAAACAAACAAACAAAAATTTGCTGGGGCTCAAGCCTGTCTAGAAGCCATGCTCCTTGACCCAGAGTAGGGGACTGAATCCTCGTCTCTGGCTAGTACCCCCCAAACACTTGATTACCCTGCCACTCTGCAACTCAATATGAAACAGGAGTTCTTGTGATTTAAGCTATTTAATGATCAGCACAGAGGGCGGGGCATGAAAGTCATTAATAAAAGCCAAATAAACCACACCAGTTTTTATTATTAATTGTTATTATTTCATATCCATACAGCACAAGCAATGTACCGGACACTGCACAATCAGTAGTTAGAGACAGTTCCCTACGCCAAAGGGCTTACAATCTAAGAAAGACAAGGGAGAGGGGAACATCAGGAGAGACCATGATACATTAATGAAGTTGAGAAGTTGTAGGCTCATGTGTTTAACTTAGTTACAGGGAAGAAGAGGCATCAGTGATGAACTGATGGGGATGAGGAGCTTGGGAATGCCTGACAGAAGAGAGATGTTTTCAGGAGGGATTTGAAGGTTGGGAGAGAGGGAGCAAAACAAATGGATTTACTGGCTTTGGTTTCCAACAAAATGGCCAGAGCCAATATTGGCCTTTTCCTGGTCTTTCACATTTCAGGCTGTACATGCATACTGGGAACATTTTTGAGGGCTCTACCTTCTCCCTCCCCACTTGAACTTAATTGCTGGCGCTGAGTCCTGGTAAGACTTCTCCCCCCCCCCCCCCCCCATGTTAAGCTCCGAGGGTGCTCTGGCAGTTACTGTTTCCAAAAGTGGGCATAGACTGCATTAGGCCAGATTGTGGGATTTGCCTGCAAAAGTGGGGTAGTTCCATCTTGGGACTGAGGTATGGAAATGTCCACCAGCTCCCTCTACACCCTCAAGAGTGGGGCTTGGCACAAATATGTGCCCCTCTTCATGCAGCTGGGTGCCATACATGCAGAGTAGTGTGGCTTCCAGGCTCCCCCAATTCCATTATAGCATGGGCTCCTAGTGAGCAGTTGCGTTTGATGCAATATGGCCCACATTGCTGCTGCACCATGATACCAACCTATCTTGGACTAGGCTCTGTGCTACAGCATAATTAACTTGTGGTTAATTCAGCCCTCCCCTGACAGTTGTCTGTAAACCTGTTCAAAGAGAGAGCATGTGGGTGCACTTGTTTCCTCACTGAAATCAGTGGCTTGGTTCCTAATGAGTGAAGACCAAGGGGGTCAGCAGAATTACGTTAACAGGGGGAGGAAAGCAGGAGAGTCATTTTGCCCTGCCTCTTTCTGACATGACCATGCTCTTTCCAGGCATCAGAAAAGGAGAGGGGGCTGGCTGAAAGGGGTGGGATGAAGGGTGATGTCCCCAATCCCTTTTTGGCATGACTGCACCCCTTTTCTGAGCATTATGATGTCACAATGCTCAGAAGGGGCAGGGCCAGGGGGATCCAGAGGGTGCAAGTGCACCCCCTTCCACTTCCCTCTTTGTGTCCATTGTGAGTACCATACCCCCCAAAGAACCCAATCTGGTCTTGTTAATAACAGCATGTCAGTACAAACTGCCTCTTTTACCTGTTGTTCTGGCTTGCTTTCCCTCTTACAATGACAGGATGAGAAAAAAACCTGCAACCATCCCTTTTTCAAGAGCCTGCATGATTGGAACCTCCCCCAAACCAAGCACATTTCCATCCCCTGCTCCAAAGGGACGATAATTTAAACTTGTCCAGGTGCAACAAATGATGGTTGTGCGTGGCTCTCCAAAGGAAGAACTGAGAGGGGAGAAGCAAATGACAAGACACTAGGACCCTGATCCTGCAGACATATATGTGGGGGCTTTATTCTGCTCATATGAGTGTTCCTGTTGACTCCACTGGCCCACATGCAATACCTGGGTTTTGCCTGTTTCCTTTGCAATATATTTTATCACAGCAATATGAGAAAAGCTTTCTGCTTCTTTCAATGAACTGTCCTCCATCCCACCCACTGCTACAGACACTAGAGCGCGGTCTGTGTTCTAGTTCAAGAGCCACTGAGAAGGACTTAGTTTTCAGAAGTTGCAGGATCATATATAGCTTATTTTACAGTGACCAATATGCCTGAAAATAATAGCTGTACACATAATTACTCTTGGAAATACACCCTAGTAATTGCTTCCCTACTCTAAATATTCACCTGTATTCATTTCTTAACTCCATTGGAAACCCTGCAAGTCTTTTTCTGCACTTCCATCTTGTGGCCACACTAAATAGTGCAGCTGGGTATTTAATTTTTTTCCTGTAAGTATCCACATCTCATAGGTATGTATTTTTTATTTATTTATTGATTCTCAAAGGAATTAAACAATCACAGGAGTAATACTTACAGAAATTGGCCCTTGCATTGATATGATGTGCAACTGACAACTTGCAAGTACGTTTCCTCCTCGCATACAAAAGTGATCACATGTCACACTACAAGGATTCTCATTGGTGTGCAACAGAATTGTATACTCGGAATTTTGTATTAAGTGGGCCAGTAACATGAAGGTTGGGTGAATTTGTTTGGCCAATAGTTGAGCCCACTTCAGTATGTGGCTGATGTGGTTTGATGTTTGGACATGAACTTGCACTCTGGGTTTCCTCAGACTTCACTAAGGAAGATCTGCAGGTTGATTCCCCTTTGCAACTGTAGGGGGGAGAATAGTAGGACTCCAGCATTCCCACAGGCACAAAGCGGAGTGCCAAGAATGCCAAGAGCCGTGTAGCAAAATGTTAATATGGCTGAGAGCCACAAGACACACGTGGGCGCTAGGGTTGCCAGATAAGATGTCCAGGATTGTCCCGGACAGTCCAGGAATGATGCTGTCAGTCCAGTGTCCATGACAACCCCTATCCTGGACCATATAGTGTCCAGGAATCTCTCAAGATTCACCAGCTAAGCACTTAAATGGGTAGAATGAACTGGAAAATGAATTATTATCATTACCGTGGAAAATGTACAGGTCTTTGCTAAAAGCAGAAAGCAGTGGTGAGAAATTCATGAATGCACCAGAAGCATAGAGGCCTGCTGCCTGCAGTACCCTGGACAGCTCCAGGTAGCGTCCCGAGGGAAGGAAATGCTACCATCTAACCCGCAGGAGAGTCAGCAAGCATTAGCAACAAATCTCTTTCCTTCAAGTCCCAGTCTTTTCTAGCCCGAAGAGGGCATGGCCAAAGAAAGACTCTCCAGTTTTTAAAGGGCCATTGCCGCTTGTTATATAAACATAACATCTTATACAAGTAAGGTCCTATACATAGACAGTACTGCAGTATTCATAACACAGATACAAGAACAAAATGCAAGCCTACTTCAAAGAATAAATGCTACTCTCCATGGTGTTAACCATTTTATTCACAACCATCCTCTCTCCTTTCACACTCCCCCCACTTAAGAAAGGACCAAGCAGGGCAACCTGAGGTGACTGCCCTGGGGTCCACTCTGGGGGCTTCACCGTGGCACCTGATTTCACCAGAGTAGGATGCAGTGGCCCCAAACATGACATTGCTAGGGCCCCATGGTGGGTTTTCCTGTGGGGGTGGGGCCCTACATTTTATCTTCACTCTGGGCCCCACAAATCATAAGGCCGGCCTTGGGTCCAAGTCCAGGTCAAGTGGGACAGTGATGATGAAATGTGAGAAGTAGACAATTAGGACTCTAAAACAAATAAGTGTACACACCTTTTGACAGTACCACCCCCTGGACCAAATGTAGGGTGGGCCTGTTTTTCTAAAGTACTTCAGAAGCAGAAAGCCTGTTAGAATGCCAGCCATGCCCAGTCTGACCTAGTCTGGCACTTTATTTCTTATGCAATGCATGTATTAATTTTTGAGTATTCAATACATTTTGAGGTTGCATATTATCTTAGTTATTTGTGTTCTAACTGTTCAGCTTTCTATTCTTTTTAGAATAAATCTTGCATATTTTTGATTAAGTGGTATATTTGCTAAAACCATGGGCAAAATGTGCTTTATGGTGCACCTATTAATTGCCTGTCAAAGGACATGACATGGGACAATCCAGTGACATTTTAGTGGTTGAAAATTGTGTCCAGGAATATCCCACAAATGATACAGGAATCCCCCCCCCCCCCCCCATACACACTTTTCTCCTGCTTTGTGATTGACTGGGAGAAATGACACTGCAGTCCTGGCTGCTGAGATTCTGGGGAGCAGCTACAATTCAGATGTCAAGACTTGGATGCAGTGAAGACACAGGACACCAGTGCAGGATCAGCCCTGGTTGGGAGCTCAACCTGAAGCTGAAGTTGGGAGCTGTATGTGGCTTTCAAGCCAGAGTCTAGTCACCCCTGTTATTAGAAGCTGCAGGTTCTTAAAATTTGAGGATGTTAAGAACTATAAGTAGGATCTCATATGTACTTCTATATGTAACCCATGGGTGGGGGAAAATTTCCCCCTCCCCTGGGCCACTTTGACAATCAGTACAAGCTCCATGGGCCACATAGGAGTTGGGAAGGGGGGACTTAAGGTGTTTGCACAAGATAGGGGGAAAGAGGAGGGTCCAGATCAGGGTTCTGTGCCATGGATCCATCCTCTATCAGTGAGTGCATGCCCTCTCTGTTCTGTTCCCAGAAGCTCATTCTTTCAGAGTTTGAGGGGCTGGGACTAGGTCCATTGGCCAGATCCAGGAATTGGAAAGAAGGGGAGGCCACATTCAAATAGCTGGGTAGGAGGTTTCCTCCATGCCTGTTGTTCCCATTCCTTTTAGAGGCCCTTAAATACTAACTCTCCTGCCGGATGATATATGTTGGCAACTTTGACCATCATAGCTGAATGGTGTTTGCAGACAATGCACACACACATAATCACAGAAAGCCCTGTGTAGTTTCTCACGGAGTTACTGTGATGTCTGAAGACTTCTGCCACATGGCAACCTTATGGTAAATCAGTGGCAAAACACCCTGGGAAATATCTGGATAAACTTTCCAAATGGTTAGTACAGGGTTACAACAGAGCCCAGATGTCACTAAAACTCTGGTGGCCCATCATGTGGTTTCTGTAGCTTTTATAGCATCAACAACGTGAGGACTGAACACTTCCAAAGTTCCCCCAAGGAATCACCCAGTGAAGTCACATCAGGCCACCAGAGACTGTTAAGAATGTGCAACCAGTGCAGCTGTACAGGACCTCTTGCAGAAGGGCCTGCAATAGACCACGTGACAAGAAGCACTATACCAAGTGATTTTTCTTTCTGTCTCCATGCCTGCTCTTAAAAGGACTGAGACGTATGCAGTGTATCGCAGAGAAGGCCAAATTCTGCCCCCTGACAGAGACACACAATTCCTGCTAAAGTCCTGTCAGGTAGAATGGTTCACTCAGTCACAATATTGCTAGAGGTTTGTTATATAACTGAAAAGAGTCAAATTCAAATCTGCCTCTCCTGCTCTTCACTCCCCCTGAATGTTGCACGTGCACTCTAATCTAAATGATAACTTCTTCTTTAGTAATGAATCAGAAGACCAACACTCAAGATAGGAATGGAAACGGCTATGAAATTGGGCTGCACATCAACCTGAATTCTATGACTTGAACCCCTTAGTAGCTTTCACTTCAGCTGACTTGTTTGTTTGTTTGTTTCACCTTTGCATCCTGTTAAGTTAGATATATTGTACTGGTGCCCTCTGGTGGTAACACAGAGCAAACAGCAAACTATCAACTCCCCAAGCTTATACTATTGAATTATTCTCTCTAGTGGTAAACGGGAGAGAACAAACTGGGACTGAATATACTTTTTATACCCAGGCCTGAGACACATGGAGAAACATCCAGACCGAGATCATGAGAGCTTTTGAAGACAGTGACACTAAAATTGTCCAGCTAAGGTTTTTTCTGCCTTTGGCACACATGGTAGGTAAGCTTGGGAGCCTAACACATCCAAGTGGAGAAGTTGCTTCTTGTGACTTTGTTTTCAGTAATTCAGATTGTTTGAAACATTCTCCAGGTTGGAGTCAAGCTACAGATTCTTTATCCTTTCCTGATTGTGGGCAAGGAGATCTGAGCCCAAAGGAAGGGTGACTAGAGGTCATAAACGTGTAGGGGGGCAGCCCACAGGGTGTATGCAGTCCTGCAGGGCTCAGCATGTGACTCCCCTCATCTTAGAGGTCTGTAGCCCAAGCTTGACTCCATGGGACCCTACAGCATGTAGCAGATCTGGATCAGGTGTAATTTATTATTTATTTTAAATTTATATGCTGCCTATTCTCCAAAGGCTCAAGACAGCTTACAATAAGTTAAAAAAAACAACACAACTCTAATTCCACAAACAAAGAACCTCCCCCTAAAATCCTCACCCCAGTCTCCCCCACTCACTCCCTTACTTCTCACACACAGAACCGCCCCCGCCCTATTTCCACGCCCCCGTCTCTCTCCTGGAGGAGTCCCCAAGCTCCGTCTCTCCGACCCACAGTGGGGCTGTAGCTAACCTCAGAGCCATCCCACCCCACTGACACGTACTTCCCCATCTCTCTCATCCAGCTATGATCCCAACTTCCCTCTCTCATGACGCAGCATCTTGCAAAATATCTACCCTGCTCGCCGCACATTCCGTCCCATAAAACAAGTCTGAAATGCAAAATGATGGAATGCAGTGCCCTTCCGTCATTCACAGTAGGGTGCAGTGCCCTTCAGTCATTCACTTTTTTGTTGTTAAAAAAAGCGTGCAGCACGTACCTGATGCATTTTCCTTTTGGGGGGGAGGAGGGGTTAAAAACCCATCTGTGGTTTTTTTTGGGTTGTAATAACACCCTTTGTTTTGTTTTATTTTTTGTTTACTTTTAATAAAAAATAAAATAACCATTGCGCATGTGCAAAATGGCCACTGGGGCCGTTCTGCACATGTGTGCCCTTTTTCCAAAACGGCACTGGCAGCACTGGTGCCATTTTGGAAAATGGCACACATGCGCAAGACGGTCCTGGAGGCCACTTGCACATGGATTATGAAAAAAACCGGGTGTATAATTGGCGCGTTACCCGGAGGACTCCCGCACAAGCGGGAATGTCATCAGTTAGCAGTATTGAGTCTACTGCCTCGTCAGATAATACAGATACAGCCTCTGCCTGTCCACAAAGGTATTTTTAAAGGGATCACAGGCAGGCCTTTCCAACACGGGACAAAAGGGAACAGAGAAGGAGGAACATCTGGTAAAAACCCAGAAACTGACTATTGTTAATTTATCTAAGAGGATTTTTTCAAGCACAGAAATAAATGTACTTTCAAGAGACCTTACCTTTGTGCCGACTAACTTGTATAATAGCTTCTTTGCAGTTCATAAAGAGTTGAATGAGCTTTTTAGGAAAATTAGGCTAAAAAGTTTCTTTCAGGATTTCCCTACTGTACCCATTTCGGGACCTTGCCAAGCTAAATCAGATTTCTTTCCAAAGACAAATGTTGATAGAGCCATACCAGTGTTTGAGGACAAGATTTGATAGGAGATCCGGAGACTAGATAGTCTCCCCAGAAGGACTTATTTAAACTTGTCCAAGAATGAATGGGTTGCTTTACAATCTTTATGTAAAGATAGGTCCATTGTTATAAAAAAAGTGGATAAAGGGGGTGGGATAGTTGTTCTGAATTGTGTAGATTACATCAAAGGCTGTCTTTCCTTGCTTTGAGTTAACATGGATTATAGATTATTAAAAAATGACCCGTCGAAACCTCTTCAAAATAAAATACAAAAGATTTTACAAGAGGGGTTAAGCAATGGGATTATTGTAGAAAAAGAATATAGGTTAATTTATAAAGACTTTCCACGCACCCCGGCCTTTTATGGCCTTCCAAAGATTCATAAAGACCGTATCCCATTGGAATTTAGGTCTATTGTATCTGGAGTGGCGTCTATATTGGAATCTATTGCAAAGTTCGTAGTTTTTTTCTTGAAGCCCTTCATTCACGATATCCCCTCTTATATTAAAGATACAACCCACCTTATTAACATTTTGGATGAGGTGGACCTTAGTAGTATACATCCTATTTTAGTGACCATGGATGTAAAGGCCCGCTATACAAATATTCCGCACAATGAGGCATTGTCCAGTTTAAAGAAATACTTTGATCTTAGAATTGAAAACATCCCCCCAACTAACTTTTTGATGTCTCTAAGCGAATTAGTGCTCACAGAAAACTTCTTTGAATTTAATAATGAATTATTTTTGCAAATTAAGGGAGTGAGTATGAGGATCCCTCTATCGGCAGAGTTAGCTATACTCTATATGCATGAATGGGAAAGCAAATTTATTTATAATACACAAAATAACCTGTTCTATCATTATATTTTTTTGTGACGTTGGTATATAGACGATGTCTTTATCATTTGGAGCGGAGATAAAAAATCATTATTGGACTTCAGTGAGTGGATAAATTGACAGCATGATACTATTAAATTTACTATGCATTTTAATGATCAAATAATTAATTTTCTGGATATATGGATTACTGTGGAAGGGGATAATATCAGTACCTCCACTTATACCAAACCAACAGACCAGAACACTTTTCTTCTTTATAATAGCCATCACCCACGACACTTACTTCGAAATATTCCTAATTCCTCCATAGGATAAAAAGAAAGATGGCTAGTTTTAATTAGGTTCTGTATTAGAACTGGAAAACCTTTGGACTTTCTTGTTACACGGAGCAGCGTATTGTGGTTGGTTGTTTACTTGCACATGCACAGCAGTGATTTTTTATATTTTTAAATTTTTTAAATTAAAATTAAACGAAATTAAAACAAAACAAAACAAAAATGAATGAAAGCAAATACATGTCATTTGCTTAGTCATTCGTTTTTGGAACATTCGTTACTGAAATGAATGTGTCTCCATTCATTTTAGTAACGAATAAAAATGAAATGAATTGCATATCCCTAACTTCCAGCCACTCAATGGCCACCTCAGAGCCAATGCCCTTAGGCACCAGCCATTGGCTGCAGGCTGCAGAGCTGAAGACCATTGATATAAAACTGGAGGAAGAAGTGTGTGCGGCCCAGGCAAGTCCACTTTCCAAGCAACTGTCCAGAAGTCCTAGGTAAGGCTTCCACTCCTCTGCGGTGTAGGGGAGATTTATAGCCAATCCATTCAGGCTTGGGTCAGGTTGGGTAGCAGATTAGCCAGGAGTGAGCCTGCCCCTTGTGTAGAACTCTGACATCGTACAAGGGGTGTGCTTTCATCAAAAGGGGAAAGTAAACTGGAGTGACATCAGATGATGGTGGCCCACTTTGGCCCAGGACCCACCGGTACATCTATTTATGTGCCGCCGGATGTTAGCCCGGGACTACCCTAGGGTGGATAGGTGATTAGCCTTGGCTGCATCCTTGGAAAATCTCTGAGGATACAGCCCGGGCTAAGGGCCACCCATGCAGGGCAAAGCAGTTTAGCATGTGTGTTCAGCCCTGCCATTCCCACATTGGGACAGGGGCCGCCATGGTCAAGTGCCATGGCTGGTTGACATGACTGCCTGTCACGGCAATAGGGCTGCCATGTCTTGTGGTTTGACCCGGAGACTCCCATTTTGGCCTATGGAAGTCTCAGGGTCAAACTGCAAGAGATGGCAGGCCTGCATGGCAGGGGTGGGATGCTGGGAGCATAAGGTTGCCATACCTCCCCTTTAATCTAGGGTGCTTATGAAAAATACATGGTTCCAATGCAGCCCTGCACCATGTATTTGTCAGTTCTCCACCCTACCCAGGGTGTGTGGGTGGTGGGATGGTGCTCTGGCCACGGGCATGTTAGTTTGGTGCCCCAACCCAGGCCATGTCAGCAGTGGTTTCCCGCCCTGGGCTGGGCTAGAGAGCCGCCGCACCACCCGCATGTCTGTCTTTACCCATCATGACTCATGGCATCACCCCACCCCATTCTAATACATTCTGATATCACCACATTCCACAAGAGGGGGAGCTAATTCAGGTTAGGTCAGGGTTTAAAAGAGCCTATGTTCTTGGGGAGAGCTTGCAGGGGGTCACTAAAATGGGAGGGGGGGGGAGAGATGTAGGGAGAGAGGGAGTATCTTTTGTACTTTGGGGGATGGACCCAAGTCCCTCCAATTAGCCTTAGCTTGCTGTTATGATAGACATGTCACTCATACTTAGATTAGAAGACTCTGCCTGATGCTGAGGTGATAGTAATAGTTGCCATTAAGTCTACTATTCCAAGAGTTTAGAACATGTCCATCTTCACAGTACATAGGTTGGGGAACCTCTTCTCTCTAAGGGGCCACTTTGAAAATTAGTACAATCTCTGAGAGCCACGTAGAAGCTCGGGGTGGGGGTGCTTAAGGGGTACACTCAGGAAGAAGAGGATCCAGAATGGATCTCTGCCATGGATCTATCCCTTATCCTTGTGTGCATGCCCTCATCTCTGCTTCCTTACACAGAGATCCAGGAACTGGAAGGGGGTCATAAAAACTAGCTATGGTTTGCATTTGGTTTCTAGGTCTGAAGTTCTGAACCCACCCCTGATATAGAGGAACAAATATGTAGACGTAGTATATTAAGTCTTGGGACTGTCTTGGGAAAAAATTCCCGAAGTAAATACTAGAGGCTGAGATGCAAAGCTCTGGAAAATTTATTTAGTTTTAGCTGATCTGAGGTCGAAATGGAATATACTATGTTTACATCAGATTTGACAATGGAAACCTGAGGTTGAGAAAGAGTGAGTTGTTCAAGACCACCCAGTGAGTTCCTGGCTAAGGCAGGATTTGAACCCTGGCCTCATAGGTGCAAGTTCAACAGCATAACCACCTTGGGGTGAAAGAAACAAGAAAATAACCCACATTAGCTGTCAGCCTGTCACCAGGTGGGTGTTCACCTGCCCATTTGTTAGGTGGTTGATGTTGGCCCCCACCAGCCACCCACCTGCCATGGAGCCCCCACTCACGGCAGAGTCTCAGAGAATGTGGAGCCCACTGTGTGGGATAATGCTGGCTAATATGGGCTAATGTGTACCCATGTGGTTGCCTCTCGTCCATTAGAGTGCGTGCTATGTTTGCCTGCATACAGCTCGCCAAGACCATAGCTGCCCCGAGCTGTATTCAGGAGGGGCGGGGTATAAATAAAATAAATAAATAGTGGCCCGGGTGCTGTGCCTAGAGCAGTCCAAGAAGTGAGCGCACTCTGTTCTCACTGGTGCTTTGAATGTTTACTTTTGCTTTTGGAGCAAAACGAAAACAGAAGAATGACACTGTGTGTGTGGGGGGGGGGGGGGGGGGGAGGGGTGTCATTTCTGTCAAGTTCCAGGACTTGCTGTCACTTTCCCGCCACCATTAGTTAGGCTGGCCATGCTAAACATGTGTGGGGCTCCACAGACCGAACATGGACTCCAGCGGGCTAACATCTTGTTTGCTTTTACCCTTAGTCACTGCACTCCCTGGTTTTGGATTGATGCCAGTGAAGTTTTCATCTCCTGCTGTAGGAGAAGCACCTTTTCCATAGCTGTGGGGATAGTGGAATCATTTTCTGCTGTTGTGGTGTCAAAGCCTAAAAAGAGGGCAGAATCTATCTAGAGTCCTTTGAAAGTACATAGCAGACAAGTCTCTGCTTCCAGTGTTCAAATGGCAGCAGCCAGTGTGGGAGTACAGAGGGAAACCTGCACTTCAAAAAAGTGCCAGAGAAAATGTAAGCAGTAACAAGGGGAATAGGAGCACAAATCAGCTCATTTAAAATGAGCTAATAACTGAAGGAAGGGCTCTTTGATCAAATTCAAGTGAGGGAGTCTTTCACCTCGGCATCCAGGGTGTCTCGGATTTCAATTTTTTTCTTCTGCTTTCATATCTTGCCACTTTTCATATGTTTTAAAGGACGTGTCTAATTAGGAGAGCAATGTTCTGGCTGCAAAATTCAGATCCCAGAGTCTCAGAGTTTAGGAATATTTGGTTTAGTTAGAAATGAGGTCTGTAAAATTCTGACCAAGGCTCAGATTTGGAGTAGTTACAATATCACAGGGTGCTTGGATGCAAAGTTTTGGTCAAGGTCTATTTTAGCAAGTAGAGATGACTTCCTACCTCTCTGCAGTGTGATAAAGCTTATACTCTATGCAGCTTTTACCTTGGGTTGTGATCCTGCTAGCTCTCACAAGCTCAGCACCATTAGGCCTAGTCATAATGCAGATGACACCAGGAAGGCACACTCAGGTAGTGGAGGAAGAAGGGTTGTGAAAAGGCCCATTTCCCTCAGTGCACCTGGGGAAGGGTATGTGGTGCGGTTATTTTGGATAAGCCATAAAAAGGGGAAATGTAATTGTACACTTTCCATCTTCACAACAGTGGCTTTGCTGGTTTGGGCTCCTGTAATGCTTCATCCCAGAATACTCTGTGGAGTAGGGTGCCAATTCTAGCCAACCAATTCTCCTCAGATGATGACTATGAAAGGAGGCTGACAGCAGTCAGGTGTGCCTGGGAGAAGTCAGTGGGATAAAGGCCCTTTTCACACAGACACAACACTGATAAAATGGGTGTTACATTTTATTATACATGTTGCAGGGCTGCAGGTGTGCTCTATGGGTGCCCTGCAACATGTATAATAGAATGCAACACCCATTTTATCAGTGTTGTGTCTGTGTGAAAAGGGCCAAAAATCCCAGAGCTCATTGGGTAGGGAAAGACCATCAGTGTATCTGGGAATTGTGAGGAGGGGCCTCTGGGAGGGATGGAAGGAGAAATCCCCAGAAGAAGGGATCTGAAGAGTCTTTATTTGTAGCTAAGAGACTAAAATTGTATAACAGCGTGGGGCCCCAGTGAGTCTCTGTGGGATCAGCACCCAAGAACCCCACAGCAGGTGGGATCTTTGCCACTGTGTCCTTTATTTATACAGTGAATTCCCAATCCCTGGTAATACCACAACAGTTCTGTATCCACAGTCTCTATACTGTTAAACTCCTCAAGGTTCCTGTCCAATAAACCCCATATCCAGCACAATCCCTCCAGTCCAGGCATGGCAGCACCTCTGGGTATCTATATAGCAAATTTTCCCTTCTCAGCCAGGACGTCAGTCTCCTCTCCCGGGGGCCTTTTCACTCAGGTCTCACTTTCTAGCCAGGCACAATCCCCTGAAGCATTGAGCAGAGCCCTTTCCAGATGCTTCAGGTTTAGGCACTGTCTGTCACATCATCATCATCATCATCATCACTGCCTCCATCCTTTTTAGTGCCTGCTAGGGTGCAGTCCTCTGTTACAGATAGCACTGGGACCTTTCCAGTTGGCACTATTTTCTTAAAGGGCCTCTGTTCTCTTAGGCCTGTCATTCAACCTTGTTCTGTTACAGTGTGTGTTTATGATTTGGTAAACGTGAGTCCACTGCCAGAGTGGGGCCTTGCAGAAAGCAGGGGAAGCTGGTGATCTATGGAATAAATGGGGAAAATTGAGGCACAGACCCTATGCAAGGTGTGAGCTAATGGAGAACATCCCCCAAGCCGCATTTCAGAACTAGGTGAGTGGCCCTACTGACCTAGGGAGCCCTTTAGGAAGAAGACTGTATAGCAAAGGTGGGTAAATGGTGGCTCAGGTGCCCCATGCAGCCCTCAGGCTCTTGTGCTGTGGCTTTTGTTAGAAGTGGCTGCTTAAGAGACATGTCCATGTCTGTGGCTCTCTCAGGAGCAAGAGAAGTTGAACTGCCGTTTCCACTGCTGCTACTGCCAGAGCCTTCTGGAGGTTGTGGGAGTAGGGGCAGGGTGGGGCAACTGTTGCTGCGACAGGGTGTAGGGGCAGGGTGGAGCGACTGTTGCTGCGACCTGAATCCGCTAGACTGCTTGGGAGCTGAAGCTTTGATGTGAGGTGGGGGTTTGGGAGAAGCCACTGCTCTGTGCCCAGGATCAGAGGAAGCTGATGATCAAATAAAGTCTCTTGTGACTGTCATTGATATGAAAGTGTTGGTGTGCGGCTCTAGGGCTTGTGGACTTTTCTTTAACTGAAAGCCTGATGCTAAGTTCTACTCCAGGATAAAAGAACTCTCAAAACACATCACAATTAAAAGTACAATTTAAAACCAGGTTATATCTTTCTACCCTTCCCTCTCACAGGAGTGGTGGTGGCATAAATCAACAACCTCCAACTTTAAAATCATAACAATCACAAAATACATGTTAACAGAAAAAGGAGACTGTCCAGGGAGATCTTCAGTATGCTAAAAGTTGCTGCTGCAAAATGCAGACCTGAAGGGTTATGCCTAAAGCACAGCGTCCTTAGTTTCTGCCCTTTGGCAGCTGCCTGCAGCCCATTTCAGAGGAAGACACAAGCATCAAAAGGGACATGCTCAGCCACTGCCTTCTCCAGCCTAGGGCATCCCAGTAACTTATCCCCAGCAAGAGGGCTGTGAAACAAAACATCCAAAATGATATGAGTCTATAAAGGATGGATTCAGGTAATCACATTATGAAATGTATGATGTTAACATAACAGTTTGGTGGTGCTGTCCATAAACATGGGAAAGCAATAATTAAGTACATAGGCCCATGGCTCCCATGTCAGAGGTGTGGACAATGGGTTAAAGATCAGAGCCCAAAGTGATGGCTATTGGGTGGGACGTGACAGCATTTCCCCACCGGCAGTCCAAAAGATGAAGAACTAAGTACTAATTAAGAAGATGGAGGTTTAAAGGTAAACAAAACTTAATCACTTTGAAAAGAAAACTCAGAAACATGCATCAGCTTGTTAATTACCATTAAGTGGTTTCTTAAGTGAGGCTGGCCGTGTGTGTGTGTGCCCATGTGAATGCTGTGGCGGGGTGGGGGGGAATGGGTGGGCACCCGTGGGAACGCCGCGAGTAGTGGGTGGTGGTGCGTGCATGCTCTCGTGCTCCACGCATGGAGCAACAGGTGCCAATGTCTGAAGCTCCGTGCATGGAGATGGGTGGGAGTCTACGGGAATTCACCCCCATGCACTGCCCACCCACTGTGCCACCCCCATACCCGTGCCCATGTGAAAAGGGCCGAAGAGTATTCCTTTGGGAATGTAACATCCTTAAACCTTTGATACTAACGACTGACAAGATGAAACTATATTGTGTTGGAGTGTGCTACAGGCTTCTTACAAACACAAGCCTTCAAAAGCCAGGAAATACAAAATGAAGAGATATTTTCATGGTGGGAACTGCCACAAGATGACCAAGGACAACAGCTATGGGTTAAAACACATGGGGAGTGAGGCGGTCCCCTTACTAGCCCAGAAGGTAGCCCCCGCTTATTTGGACATCACTCCCCCTAGAAAGGGTGACAACTACCTCGTAGCATGGATAGATTCTTTTTGCAGACAAGCGTTTATGAAATTTTGTTGTAATGTGTTCAGCTTCGCTCTATTGGAGGGGTGCTACAAGGGCATTCTTGGGAAGAAAGGTTTTGCCCTTTGTGTCCCCACCAGGTGGTTGAGTCGGTTGAGCACATATTTTTTGTCTGTCCTGCTTCTTCTGGTCTTAGAGGCAAATATCTCAGTTCCTCTCCCATGAGAGGCTGCTAATCAATTTTTAAAGTAAAATCAATTTGGTGACAAGAAGATTGGTTGCCAGCTTTTGTGCTGAGGCCTCCCTCCTTAGGTGGAAGAGTTTAAATATCTAAGATTATCCAGAGAAAGAGTTATTTGCCCTTATGAGCAGTCATGATGGATAACTGCATGCAGACCATGATGTGTCTTGGCTTGAAGGTTATTTTGTTTTATTACTGATCCCAGTATATAATATTTAGTCTGGTAACTCCTTCTGTTCCCTATCTGCTACCCGAGTTTTGCTAGTCTTATTAGCAGGTGCAATTACGCAGTTAACTGCCTCTTTTTGGTTTTGGAAGTTTAATTTTGATATGTATAGTTATGTAAAGTATTTTGACGTTATATATTTTGATATGTACCTTGATTTTTAATTCTGTTGCAATGACCTTTGGTCGTGCAAATAATAATAAAAAAAATTGAAATTGGTTAAGACCTAATCGCCCTACGCGCTCCTGCGCGCGCCCTCCGCTCTTCCGCTGTCCCCTCCCTCACTCTTCCTCGCTTCTCCTGCTCGCCCAACCGCCTTCGTCCCTTCTCCCTCGCTGCCCCGCATGCCTGGAACTCCCTCCCTGCCGACGTCCGCCTCGCCTCCTCCCTCCGCTCCTTCAAATCCCTCCTCAAGACCCACCTTTTCCATGCTGCCATCCCCAATGCCCTCTAGTCTTTCCCCTTGCTCTTACTGTCGGCCCTTCCCTGCTGACTGCTGCTACCGACCACCTTGTAACCAAGCCAAGTACACGCACCTGAGACTTCGCATCCGCCTGAATGTTTGTTTGTCTTCTCCCATGTCTCTCCCGCTGTCCCCTCTCCTTGTCTCCCCCTCCTTGTCTTTTAGATTGTAAGCCACAGGTAGGGACCGCAGCTGATTATATGTTCTGTACAGCGCCAGGTTGTTACTGGTGCTTTATAAATGTTTAATAATAATAATAATAATAATAACAAGGCTGCAGCTTTATTAGGCTAAGCATCTGAAGGTACAGTGAGCTAATCCTTAGGTCCAAAACCCCTTCTAAGGGAATCTGGAGGCCTTCCCAGCTGTGGCTTAGACATTTGGGGTGTAGGTGCTGCCATTCTATACTCGGCTCTATCAGGTTAACCACCAGCTTCCAGGCAAGATCTTGCAGTAATTGAGAAACTGACCCTATCGTACAGACTGGACACTCTAGATGTAATAGTGGTTCAGAGGTTCTGAAAGCATATATGCCTGCCTTACTGCCCACCTGCATGCCCCGCTCCTCTGACTGAGAGCTGTCTCTTCTAGTCCCCAAGGCTGGATTGGCCATGTCCAGTCAAGCTGACGCTACTCAGCCATATAGGCTGAGGAGGCTTGCACACCTGTGTAGAGGTGAAGCACTATCCTTCATTTGGAATCACACCTGCTCCTCTCCTTAGTTCCTGTTAGGGTTGGGTCCTCTGGCTAGTGTTAGCACCAGCATCTTTCCTGCCTGTGCTACCCTCCTAAATGATGGGTGGGCAGGCAGGCCGGCCCTTTAGGAGGGTAGCACTGGCAGGAAAGTTGCTGGTGCTAGCACTAACCAGTTGACCACACCCTAGCAGGTACTAGGAGCAGGCGTGATTCCAAATGAAGGATAGCGCCTCACCGCTACACAGGTGTGCAAGCCTCCTCAGCCTGTGCGGCTGAGTAGGGTCAGCAGGACTGGGCGTAGCCAAGCCAGTCTTGGGGACTAGAAGACACAGCTCTCAGATGGGGAAATAGATGGAAGGACAGGCATTCTTCCTCTCCCCAAAGGGGCTTACGGGAACAGGCACTCTGAGGCTCTAGGAACCTGGACTGTCATACCTTGTTTCTCGAGGGACTGTGCCTGGCCAGAGGGAGCCTTCACTGAGAGGTACTCTGATCTGAGAGCATATATGTGGGGACTTGATATGTGAACTATGGGTGATGGACTAAGCACTGTAGAGGCTGATATTCTGCATGGTCAGGGTTCCTTGGGGCTGAATCCTGGAAATTGTACCTCTCAGGACCCTTACCCTGTTACAATAGGGTTAGCTCCAGATCACCACTCTTTGGCCCTATGGATCCTGAATTTTCTATAGAGATCACTGAGCCTGTTAACCTTGCTGAAAAAAGAATTGTAGCCAGCCAATTGACACTCATGGCTGGCATAAATCCCTTGTTCCACAATACCATCATTGCTAGGACACGGACCGACTCCACGAGTGAATATTGGGGCCTGGTATCCCAATGACTTTTTAGATTTAGGGGGATTAGCCAGATTTACTCAAAGGGTCCATGTGTGTCCATTGGGATCAGTCTGAGGATGTGATGCACTGTCAGCTGGCTGGAATTTCCCTCCCACACCCCAAGACAGAAAGGGGATACTCTGATACAAATAAGGGAGATTTATTGACAAAGGACTAAGTACAATACATAAACAGTTCACCCACAGGCCAATTATGATATAAATAAGTTTCTATACCCTCCTACCAAGCACAGTTGACATACACACACAGTAATTTACAAGCAAAACCCTCCGGTCTGGTTATTCTGGTGTAAGTGGACGTGGTGAGAAGGGGAAAAGGGGAAAATTAGCAATATTACGACTCCAATCCTGTTGAAAAGGGACAGGTAACCCTGTAGATCCAGTGGCGTTCGGAGCAGGGGAGAAGAAGCTTGGACAGATCAAAAGGGGGTTATGGTCTGGGAGAGATCCTTGAGGCAATCACGCACAGAGTAACCTGCTTGTGTTTGCGTTCAAGAATGATCCAATTTGCTCATGGGGGGCAAGGGCAGTTATAGGTTTCTGAGAGGCGGGGCAAGGGGTCTCAAAAGGCACTTGCACAAAAGGTGTTCCAGAGGCACTCAGGAATGATAGGGCTGAAAAAGGAACCTTTGCATGATGTGTTGGGGGAAACAGAGCATTGGAGGATTTCAATGGGGGGCATGGCAAGATGAACCAGAGGGCAAAAGGGAGTTTTTATAGACGGGAAGAAGGCTATTTTTAAACAGGCATGGAGCGATCAGCCTAACAATCGATCTATTGCTTGCTTAGAGTTTTGGTGGTGTGTGGAGGGCTCATCTCAAAAGAGGGAGGCCACCTGTTTTTGACTGCTCCATTGTTTTACCTGGGAACCTCCCTTGTTTCAGTCTTAGTTATTCCTTCCAACCAGACCGGTTTTGCATGGGGCATTTGATTTCTTTTTCCTTTCCCCCCCTTCTGTCCCCTGCACCCGTTGACCTGTGACTCATGGGGTTCTGCCAAGGGGGGGAGGGAAGGGTGTCTATGGTTTCTGGGGGGGAAATAGTGTCGTTCCTACCATCATGTAGTACACAACATGCTCTTGGGACCCCATAAGCCATTCCTTAGCTGATCCAGGCAGCTCTCATTGATTGTCCAGTGCAGAATCCCACCACAGCCAAGCTTGCATAGGAGCTGCTTCCCTCCCCCGTGAGGCTTTTCTCTTCACCAGGCTGTGCCAGCCAGTCTGACCCAGAAGAAATGAAGCTGCTTCAATCATCCTCGGCAGCCACCTCCCAAACCCTCCATCCGAATTGAGGCCAGGGAGGCAGATTTTAAATGATTCTTTGTTTTGCATTATAAGCAGTGTTGTAATTTAATCATGGTACTAGGAATTGGAGAGCTGACGGAAAAACCGTAACTTTACACAGTGTTGTAATGCCAGTGTATAGACTCAAGATTTTTGAAAAATATTCCCTCCCTAGGCTGTAAAGTACTCCATAATTTTATATGTTGCATGGTTAATTAAAACATGAGTCCCACAGCACTACCTTACACTGCTTTGAATGAACATAATTTAAAGAAAACCAGTCAAACATTTTAAAATATTTTTAAAAATGTCTCCTACTGGCAATGTGTCACCCACAGTATCTGCTGCTTTGGGTGACCTGCTGCCTGTAGCCTCCAACAGGATGCTGAGGGGCCAGTCTCCAGCCAGAATGGTGTTGTGTCACAGTAGGCACCAGACACATAGGCACCATCCACCAGCCGGAACTTCCCTGGGCCACAGTTGGCACCAGACATAGTTGTCACCCTTGCCAGAACGGTGCCAGGTGACAACTGGTGCCAGATGTAGAGGTATCATCCACCAGCCAGAATGGTGCTGTACCCTGGTGCCGACGCTGCACCGGGTGCTACGGTCTCTACTAATAAGGAGCTAGGGGTGTGCAGCCGTAACATTTTCTGTTAGTTACAAAAAATGAACGGAGCCCCATTTGTGTTCATAACTAATAAAACAGACGAATAAGCAAACAATTGTCATTTACTTTCATCCATTTAAATTTTTTTATTTGTTTTTTAAAAATAAATATCACAGTAAGCAAATATCATATGTGCAAAATGACCACCGGGGCCACAGATGAGTCACCAACATCTCATGGTCCCCTCTCAGTCTGGGTTTCAGCCTGGGTATGGTCTGGAGACTGCATTGGTGGCCTTGGTTGATGATCTCCGTCTGGCATTGGACCAGGGTCATCAGACCTTATTGGTCCTGCTAGACCTTTTGGCTGCATTCGACACAGTCGATCATGAGGTGTTGGTGACTCGCCTGCGGGACCGTGCCGGGATTGACAGAACGATCTTGGACTGGTTTTGTTCCAGGCTGGGAGAACTCACTGGGTGGTCTTGGGGGAGTGTACGTCTTCCCCCCGGGACCTCACGTGTGGAGTCCCACAGGGTGCCATTCTGTCCCTCCTCTTGTTTAACATCTATATGCAGCCATTAGGGGAGATCGTGAGAGGGTTTCAGGGCATGCAGTGTCATCAGTATGCTGATGACTCTCAGCTCTACCTCTCTTTTTCTACCAACCCAGGTCATGCAGTCTCCTTATTTTCCCAGTGCCTGTCAGCTGCGGGGGCTTGGATGAGGTTGAGCCATCTGCAATTGAATCCTGACAAGACGGAGGTGATGTTGGTGGGTGAGGGCTTCAGGGGCCATAGGGTGGTTGAATCTCCTCTTGTTGGGGGGGAGGGTTCACCCTTCCATGGTCTCTCAAGTGTGGAATCTGGGTGTGCTCCTCGATTCGTGGCTCAGCTTGGAATCTCAGGTTGTGGCTGTGGCAGGGAGTGTGTTTCGGCAGTTACATCTTGTCCAGCGGTTTTGGCCATATCTCTCAGCCTCTGACCTCGCCACTGTCANAGGCTCCAGCTGGTGCAGAATGCCGTGGCCTGTCTCCTTACAGGGATGGGCTGCAGGGAGCACATGACACCTGTGCTCTGGGCTCCGCACTGGCTGCCTATAAAGCACTAGGCTAAGTTCAATGTGCTGGTTTTAACCTTTAAAGCCCTTCATGGCATGGGCCCTGCTTATCTGCGGAACCGTCTCACTCCCTATTTTCCCGTGCAACCCCTGTGATCGTCCATGGGAGCCTTTTTGGAGGTTCCCCGGGCGAGGTGGGTGGCCACCAATGTTAGATCTTTTTTGGTGGCTGGCTGCCCCTGTGCTGTGGAATTTGCTCCCGGAGGAGGCTCAGTTGGCCCCTACTCTCCTGTCATTTCGATGATTATGTAAGACCTGTCTGTTCCAACAGACCTTTGGCGAGGGGTAGGGGTTTGGTGGGTGGGGTTGGGGGGGAGGGAGTGTTTTGTTTTGTTTTTCCCTGCATAATATGGAATTTTTATTTGTTTTAAATGTTTTATTGTTTTATTGTTTTTATAGTTGTTCGCCGCCCCGGGCTGCCCTGTGGGCAGGAGGGGCGGGATACAAATTTTATATAAATAAATAAATAAAATGGTCAACGGTATCAAAAGCGGCCGAGAGATCTAACAGGACAAAAGGATCGACTGTCCCTAATCTAAAGCATGGCACGGTTAATCGACTAAGGCCACAAGTGCAGTCTTGGTGCCATACCCTAGATGAAAGCCAGACTGCGAGGGGTCCAGGAAACCGATCTGGTCGAGATGCTCCTGGAGCTGCTAGGCCACCACCCTTTCGATAACCTTCCCTAGAAAGGGAAGGTTAGAGACAGGTCAATAGCTGACAAGGGCGTTAGCATAAAATGATGACTTTTTGAGCAAGGGTTGCACCGTGACCTCCTTAAGAGACCCTCAGACCCTGCCTTCCCCAAAGGAGGCATTGACCACCCACGCCAGCACTGATTCCAATGTCTCCCTGGTGGCCTTGACCAACCAGGATGGGCACAAATCTAATTCACAAGTTGTGGCCCTAACAGCCCCCAGGACCTCACCTGCATTGGCAGTGGTCACTGACCGAAACTGATCCCACAAAACAGGACAAGCTGGGCATTCACAGACCCTGGTTCCCTAACTGTATCAATTGCAGCTGCAAAGTCATGGTGAATGCGAGCAATTTTTATCCACAAAATATAAATAAATCAATAAACCTATCACAGCGGGCCTGAGAAATCTCCACTTCCAGATGGAGAGAGGCTGGACTAACCAGCTCCTTCACCACCTGGAAGAGCTCTGTCGGGTGAGAATTTTTGGACACTGTGATGGCAGCAAAGTGGCTGTGGTTGTCTGCACAGTCACCGCATAGGCTTTCAAACTAGCTCTATGTCTCAGTCTGTCATCTTCAGCATAAGCACGATGCCAACATCACTCTAACTGCCTCCCCTCTCGTTTCAACTGCCACAGGTCCTCCATGAACCACAGGGACCTGATGTTTAGGAAGCAGATGCCTGGGGGCCAAACAGTCAATGACCTCAGGTAGGCAGGTGTTGCAGAAAGCAACGAGGTCATTGAGCAGGTGGGTATCGAGATCAGAGAGTATCTCCTCCAGAGCATTCTGGAACCATTCTGGTTCCATAAGTCTCTGGGGGCGAACCAACCGTTTTGGGTGTCTCACTTTCAGGAAGCTACTGACAAGCTGGAGAGGGTTCAAAGGACAAAAAAACAGATGATTAAGGGGGTGGAGAGAAAGGCTTATGAGGAGAAGTTGAAGGAACTGGGAATGTTTAACCTAGGGAAAAAAAGGATTAGGGTGGGGAGGAAACGTGACTGTATTTTTCAAATATGTAAAAGACTGCTATAAGTAAAATGGTGCCCAGTTATTCCTTGTGGCCACTGAGGATACAACAAGAGGTAAAAGGCTTAACTTAAAGGAGAAAATGTTTTGGCTAAACATTAGGAAGAGTTTTCTAGCTACTAGGATAATTACACTGTGGAACATTTGCCACGGAGGTTGTGGAGGCCCCATCACTGGAGGCCTTCAAAAGTAAGTTAGACAGGTAACTCTCTGGGATGATGTAGGTACAGTGGATCATGTTTGACAGGGGTCTGGCATAGATAGGCTATGATTCATTGTTAGCTGACAAACCCATAAGCCAATTGGGAAGTCGGGTGTTAAAAGTCATCAGCACATCCAATCTACCTTGCACAAATGGAAGGCAGACACCCAGCAGCAGGTCTTCAGTATCCAGTTCTATTACTCTAAGCCAGCTCCTCCAATATACTCTGCTGCACGGTACCTATCCCTACAGTCAATCAGGAGCAAGAACCACATAGCAACTCTGCTTCTCAGCTTTGACTGGAAATCTTGCCAACAGCTGTTCCCATGAGCTCTTCTGCCAGACGAGAGTTCTTACAGCCCACCGGAGAACTCAAGAATAGATAGTCCCAAACCAATTTACTCCATTTTTGTCTGAAGAGATGACTATCCCATTTTCTCCCACCTCTTTTCAGATAACAGAGACTTCAGACTCCAGCCCAGCTTTGTTTATTTATGCCTCATGGGGGATAAGTAACATTCTTTATCCCCATTGGATGTTTTCAGATGAGATGCTACTGTGCGTGGCCACCCAGAAGCCACAGATCTGACCACCTGTCTGAAGGTGGAGCAACTGGATGTACGCTCCTGTGAACCATGGAGCACCCACTCATGGCAACATATGGAGCCATTTCTGGAAATATGACAGTGCTCCATGAGGGGCCAACCAAATGTACAATGGCTTTCTCCGTGGCTGGGGTAGCCATGCTGGGAGCTGCCCATTTGAATCGTTCCCCATCTGCATGGGTGATCCATGGCAGAGCCATGTGGTGGCCATGGATCCCACCCTCATTGGCTTGTTTGTTTGAAAACACCCACTGGATGTGACTACCTGTGAATTCTTTTCCTGTGTAAATTCTGGATTACCTCTCTTCACCTATAGGCGGCACCATAGAGCTTTCATTTTAAAGTAATGAATCCAGAATTTACAATGATATGTAATATATACAATTACCAAACGATGCAGTTTGAAGCTTACATACCTTACAACAGTCTTAGTGTACATCAGAATTGTAAAAGTATATTTCAGAATATTTACAGTAAGTTTCCCAGTTGGCATCATGTCTTTTATCTCAATTCACATAAATATTTCAATGTGTACGAATTTGAATCTCCTGCTTTATTATTTCAAGGTCTCCAGGTTTCTTGAACAGACTGCCTTTTGTTGGGGATCCACTTGCAAAGGAGAGTTTGTTCGCTGCTGGGGATGAGCTGAGCAGCAGGAAACCTCTTGCTGGCTGTGAAAGATTAATAGCCCTCCATTAGAGAGGCAGTCTCTGGACTTTTGGAGCAGAAATTAAAAATAAATAAATTGGTAACATTTAAAAGTGATGCCCTTTGGGGGGGGGAAATAATATAAAACAGATTATGTCAAACAGATGTGATTGGTCCATGGGAATGGACCAATCACATTCAGAAATTTGAATTCACTGAAAAGTGAATGACATACTGAATCCTGAAGAAATGAAGAAATCACTTGCTCTGGAGTAATCCCACTGAAGCCCTACAGCACTATTTGCTTATAGGGTTAAATATGCACATTAATTTAATGAATACAAAGACAAATTTGTTTCAGGCCTCATTTGTTTTCACTTCTTTCTCTTTTTATTTTGAACCGTAGGACTTTGAACAGACTGAAAAGCAGCATCACTAGCCTTGTTGTTCTATGGCAACTTTGTGCATGGACACTGAGATTTGTGATGCAGAAAGTAAAATGAACCTATGTCCTTTGTCTGTTGTGTCACCTTCACTCTCTATATCCGTCACAAGGTGGTGCTATTGCATTACACTTGGGTGTAAAAGGCTTTACAGAGACAGGCTGAAGTCAGTCTTTGGCGTCTGAGTTTTGTGTTGCTGTATAAACAGAACACAAATCTGTAGGTACACTTCAAACATTAAGCAAAATGACCATGCTTTTTAAATGCTCTCTTCAGTTAGTATTAGCAGTGAGTGAACCCAAGAATCAGAGGCCACTCGCACACAAGACAGGAGAGGGGAGGGAATGGCACAAGCTGAAATTGCACCCTCAGCTCATGCCTGCAGGGTTTCAGCCTGCTTCTGGTGCAATTTCTCTTGCAGATTACAGGGCGCAAAATCCAGCCCCGTAATCCGTGAGTGACATTGTGCCAGAATGGGCTAAAACCCCATGCACATGAGTGGAACTTCCCACGATTCCCCATGTGCGATTTTGGCTTGCACGCATCCCTCTTTCCTCCCGTTTTGTGTGCAAGTGGCCAGAGAAATTCTCTGAAGGCCACTGTAATATTAGCGCAAGCCATATACCTGGCATAGGAATGGTGCTAGGCCCTGAGGGTAGGAGCCTGGGAAGGGGTGAAGGGAAAGGCTGAGGAAGCAGTGAAAGAATGTAGCAGAAGACAAAGAACACCTCTCAGCAGTTCTCCAATGCTCAGGAGACTTGATGCTCATCACAGAGCCAGGTATAATCCACCAAAATATCCATCTCAGGGACCTAAATCGCTCATCATCAAGGTCAGGAAGGAAACAGGAGAACAGAGTTGGGAGCAAGAAGATACAGGAGCTAACAAGAACATAAGTAGTGCCATACTGGGTCAGACCAATAGTCCATCTAGCCCAGCATCCTGTCTCCGACAGTGGCCAATCACGGTAGCTTGAGAGAAGCATCCAACAGGTCACAATGGGGGATCCATTCCCTGTTGTTTCCCCCCCAATTCCTGTTATGTTCCCTGATCCTGCCTGGCTAATAACTGCTAATGGACCTATCTTCTAGAAACTTGTCCAAACCTCTTTTAAACTCAGCTATAGTACTGGCTCTTAGCACAACAAGGGTGGTGGTGGTGGTGGTTAACAGGATGAAGTGAAGGCTAGGCAAGACAAGGAGGGGTTAGGGAACCAGGCAGATGGGAAACTAGGGTTTAGCAAGGAGAGGAGGAACAAGAAACCAGACAGTGGGAGAGCAAGGACTTAGCTAGACAAAGCAGGGTGACAAATAGGGATGAGACTTTCAGTTTAAACCAAACCACCTACAGATAGGCCTGTCATTTATGGGTTGTTCTGGTTTCATATTTTGAAGTCAGTGGGAAATCTCCTCCCATTGAAGTCAATGGGAAGGGCAACCGAACTGCCCATGCCACTGCCTCCACTCCACAGGGACATATCACCCCCTCCCGCCACCATGCCCACCTCTCGAGACCCTGGGCTTTACTTACTGGCCTCAGAGAGCATGTGCAAAACAACCCCAGTCACCCTTCATCAAAATGAATTTGATTAAGCCACTACCATTTTGTTTGAAGACAATGGTCATTTTGCCATGTGCAAAACAGCCCTGGTAGCCTTTTACACATGCACACTGTGAAGCAGGGAGCTCAGCAGCAACGTGTGGGAAGGGGGCCTGCTGGCAGGCTCCCCACAGCAGCAGCAGAACTTCAATCAAGCTCTGCGAGGCCAGTAAGTATGTCCCAGGGTCTGGGGTGTGGAGAAATGTGTGGTTTTTTTTGGTTTAAAGGTCTAAATACGAAACCAAACAAACCAAACTCTTAATTAAATCCAGAAAAACCCTTAAACAAAAACACCTTTAAACCAAAAGAACCAAACCCATAAGTTGGGCCAGTGTCCCACTCCTAGTGACAAGGAACCCAGCAGAAAGGAAGGGAAATCCCAGGGCAGGGCACAAAAGTAAAAATACACACATAGCAGCCATAATGCTAGAAAGACGAAGGGCTGAGGGAGCCCTTAGCAAAGTGGGGAAACCAGTAAGGAACTAGAACACTTTGGCGGCATTATATAGGGCAAGGGAATAAGAGCAGGATTATAATAATAATAATAATAAAGCTTTATTGTGTATAACCCGAAGGTTCTTTACAATCCTATTTACATGTACCTATACATAATCCAATTAACTTAAATCGATTTAATTATCTACAAGTAAATAAATATAAAATAAATTAAAATAAAATGAAGATGAAGAAGAAAATGAATATGAATATAATTATAAATATAAACGTCTTCATACATTTATATAACATAACAGTTTCCCATTTATAAATGTCCATC
>QEPC01010958.1:2043872-2053990 GCA_003113815.1 Sphenodon punctatus
CCGGTAATGGGCCCGGGGTCCCACCTCTAGTACAGACTGCATGGGACAAGATGGAGGACAGAAAGAGGAGGAGAGGAGACAAGGAGGAAAAAAACCCTGTTTAACCCCCTGACCCTCCCCCTACTGGACAAGCCCCATATTAAGCTTGCAGGGCTTGCAATGGGCTTTTACTTGTGATTGTTGCGGAATCCAACAAGTTCTTCCTAATGTTTAACCAAAATCTGCTTTCTTGTAATTTGAACCCATTATTTCTCACCTTGCCTTCAGGGGCAATAGAACACAAGTCATTTCCATCCTCTCTGTGACAGCCCTTCAGGTAGTAGAAGACTGCTATCATGTCTCCCTTTGGTCTTCTCTTCTCCAGGCGAAACATACCCAGCTCCTTCAACCTTTCCTCCTTCAACCTTCCATCGTAGGACTTGGTTTCCAGACCCCTGACCACCTTTGTTGCTCTCCTCTGAACCTGTTTCAGTTTTTCGATGTCCTTAAAGTGCAGTGCAGAACTGGACACAGTACTCCAGATGAGGTCTGACCAGTGCCAAATAGAGTGGAACTATTACTTCTCGTGACTTGAAAATGATGCTTCTGTTAATGCAGCCTAAAATGGCATTAGCCTTTTTTTGTGACTGCATCACACTGCTGACTCATGTTCAGTTTGTGATCCACTACACGCCCCAGATCCTTTTCACATGTATTGCTGCCAAGCTATATATCCCCCATTCTGTATTTGTACATTTATCTCTGTTGAACTTCATTTTGTTAGTTTCATCCCAGTTTTCCAATTTATCAAGATCATTTTGAATTTCATTTTTGTATTCTAAGGTGTTAGCTATCCCTCCCAGTTTTGTGTTGTCTACAAATAAGCATTCCCTCTACTCCCTCATCCATAAAGGTGTTGAACACAGTACCGGGCCTAGGACAGAGCTCGACACTTTCCTCCAGATTGCTGAGGAGCCACTGATGAGCACGCTTTGAGTATGATTCTTTAATCAGCTCTAAATCCACCTAATGGTATTATTATCTAGTTCACATTTTACCAGCTTGTCAACAAGGATATCATGGGGAACTTTGTCAAATGCTTTGTTGAAATCAAAAGGTGGATGGGTGGGGCTAGAATGGGGAAGAATGACACAAGGGGGCCAGAACTCAAGCTGATACTAGCTCAGGCAGTGGCACTAAGGGAAAACCATCACCTTCCATGTCCCTGACTGGGGGGTTCAAGATCTGGCCTTAACAGACAGAAGCCTGAGGGCTGTTGGATCTTTAAGAAGCCAAGAGAGCTGGCTGAAAGCAACTCAGGTATTTTCTTATCTCTTGGAGTTGAATCTCTTGTGGGAAACAAGCAATTCCCCCATGGTACAGGGAATGTGAATCCACTGATGGAGAATTTCTTGCCCTATACGAGGTTTAGACACTTCCAGAAGTGTAGGGTGCCCTGACAAGCAGGTCTGCTTTCTGTCTGTATGGTAATGCAGGAAATGCTGGAACAGGGGTGCAAGAGGTGCATGTTTGACTGGGGGTTTTATGTGAACCAGGAGGGATTTCCAACCCCATGGTAGGCAGGACACCAATAAAACTGTTCTGCTACCTGTCAGTGAGCCATGAACTGTGCTGTGAGCTGTGCAAATGAGAAACTGGACTAAGAATATGCTTGGAGTGACAGCTCCCACATACATCCCCTGCGCACTTTGGGAAAGGGTGGTGATGCTGCCAGCACCATTTTGGGAAAGGGCTGTGCATGCACAGAAGGGCCCTGCAGTCATTTTGCATATTTGCAGGTATTTTTCTTGGTTTTCACCTGGTGTGGAATTGGTGGCTGCAGAAAAGAAGAGAGAGAAACAGAGACCGATAACAGACAGACGTGGGATGTGAGACTTGATGCGAGACACACATGGCTCTGGTAAGTAAATCAAGAAAAAAATCTCGATAGAGAAACGGTCAAGAACCGGGATTTTCTTGAATCTCATGGAAATTGAGCTGAGAAGCTTCATTCTTGATAAGAATTGAGAAAAAACAGAGAGTTTCACCTCCCTAAGGGCAAGTACTTCTGATGACCAGCCCCCAAAGTGACTTATCACTATTCCATGCTGCCATTCTCCAATGCCCCCCATGTGCCTTCTCCACCCTCACATGCAAGTTCATGGCCAGAGATAGCATGGATGTTTTCATTGCTGTGCACTCCCAGCCCCTACAGCGACTTATCAGTATGGCATACCGCCATTCTCCACTGTCCCCATTCCCCTAAACCTTCCACCTTTCCCGGAATAAGCATGGAAACCATGGATTGTGAAAAATATAACATTATAATAGACACTTAAGTTTAACTTTAAATAAATAATTTATTTGCAAAGTCCATTTATTTCTTCTTCTGCCTGGTCCTTTTGGCAGCAGCCAGGCGTGCTCTCTTATGGGGTTGTGGGACCAACGGGAGGATATTTTCCTCCTCCTCCTCCCACAGATCTGGCTGAGGAGGTTGTGAGGGAGCGTTCATGGGAGACATGCTGCTTGCAGTAGGACTGGCGGTGGGGGAAGCTTGTCTGGCCCATGTGGTGTTCAGCAGTGCGAGTGCAGGGTGGAGAGGGCTTGGGTACTTTGGTTGGGGGGGGGCGGGTTTGATTACTGGGAAAACCAGGGTGGGCAGTGAATAATTCTGGGCCAGAAGAATTATTCTTTGAATTTACTGCCAAATTTTAGTTAGGTTTAAACCTACAGGTCTACAGGTTTGCTCAGCTGAAAAGCTTGTAGACGATAGTAGCGTGTTTCCCTTTACCAGTCCTGAAGAGGAGCAACGAGCATACAGAAATCAACACCCACCCTTCACACCGTCACCCCCCTGCTTCCATTTTGTATTCCACACCCCCATCAGCCTGCCATCTGTGAGAAATGTCGATTCTCTGAATTAAGAGAGGAGACCACTTAGAATTCCCTGTGTGGGCACTGTGATAGAGTACAATAGTATGGGTTATTCATTGGTGGTACAGTGGAATGCAAACTGATGGGACAGTGAAATGCCAGCATGTCAGTGGACTCCCTGCATTCATGGGAGAGTAGAATGCATACTGACAGTAGAAGGCATATTGACAGTGGAATGCCAGTATGCCAGTGGAATCCCCTGACATTGGTGGGATGTTGTCACTGTCCCACCAATGTCGGGGATTCTACTGGAGTTCAAATGTCTCACCAACTTGAAAAGGGAATTTTCTTCAGAAATATAATTGCTTTTAGGCTCTTCAAAATAGCAACCTTGAGATCCCAGAAGACTTGAACATGCCTGTCCCCCTCATAACAGGGGTAGTTTTACCTTAAGGGAACTGGGGGCAGTGCCCTGCCTGCCGTGAAGAAGCGGCAGTCTCCTCTATAGTCACGCCACGATGCACATGAGCAATGGCACACAACACTGTTTGGCACTGGGCACTACTGCACACGGCCATGGGCACCATTTTACATATGCACAGAAATGCTGGGATAGGGCATCGGGTCATGGAGGTTGCACAGGTACATTGGATGAGTGTATGCATGTAATCATGGGGGGGTGGGCAAAAGGGAACATGGAGGCAGCAGGTCTGCAGGGGTCTTCCTCTAATTTGCGCTGGTGCCCTGGGAGCACTTTGGAAAGGACTCCCATGATGCAGGTACATTAAAGAGATGGGGAGGGGTGAAGGAACCTAGCCAATAAAAAGGACCTGGGAAAGCACGTTCTGAAGTGCCCCCAGCAAACTTTGCACTTACAGAGGTGGGTCTAGGAGGGGGAAGCTTTAAAGCAGGCAAGGAGGGGCTGCTGCGGCCACAGCTTCAACAGAGCAACCATGGCAGTGGACTTGCTTCCAGCCTCTTCCCAACCCTTGGTAAGTACTGGATCTTTTAATAAGCACTGTTAGTGGGGGAAAGAAAAAATCTTTGGGGGCTTGTTCTCATTTTTTTTCTCTTCACAAGTATGGGATTTAAAAAAAAAAAAAAAAAAAGAGTTCCCCTTATTTGTCCCACTTCTGCCCTGGGCCATGTAGGGGGAGACCTGTGGCCCCATGTGAGTCGGGCATTGGAGCCTCTTGTTTAAAATGGTCCCTTTGGGTTTTCCCACTTTCCCACATGTTCTTGCAAGCATGGGTTTTAAAAAGTGTTTGCCTTGTTTTTGTCCCACTTCTGACTTGGGTCCTCTTGTAAGGGTTGGGGGCAGACATGTTCATCAGCATACTGACTCCTCATTTGAGGTGTCCTCCTCTCCTCTTGCCCATCCACTGGAATGTTTTTCTCTTCTGTTTGACTTTCTCAATATCTTTCTCCATTTTAACTGAATGTTTACTTTCTGTCTGTGGGGCCTTCTTTCTCACTCAATCTGTGTTGTTACTTGTTAAAGGAGAATTTATGGACCGCTTTTAGTTTGTTTCAGTATTTTGTGGTTTGAGTGCAGTGGAAATGTGATGTTACTTTCCAATGGGTGTTTTCAGATGAGATCCTACCCTGCATGACCACTCATGAGCCACGGATCTGACTGCCCATCTGAAGATGGTGCAGCTGGATGCACACTCCTGCGGTACAGAGCACCCACTCTGAACCACACACAGTGCAATGCCAGAGTGCACTGTACGAGGCAGGACACACTCTGGGGACAAGAGCATCACTTAATTCAGAGTTCCCTACCCTTGTTTACACACCGTGGGAGAAACATGGCAAGACAACCTAAAAACAAGAAAAAACAGTTGCAGCCACATTATTTAAGAATCAGTCTAACATGCAATGGAGGTGGTTTCCTCCATGGCCGTAGTAGCCACGCTGGGAGCTGCCTGTTTGATTCACCCCACGCAGTACATGTGCATGGGTGCTCCATGGCAGAGCCTCTTGGTGGACATGGACTCCCCGCCCTATCCATCGAAAGGAGGGAGGTGATAAGTGGCCTGGGAGCACCCTTTCCTTGAATCTAAAGATACTTGTGTTCAGTTTTTTTTTTCCTTTCAATTTTATAGTAATGTTGTTTTATGCCTGGTGCTGCCCCGGCCCTCTGGGTGGCCCCATCCCTGAAAACTTCACCAGCCACCACAGCCTCATATGGCTCTTTTTCACAAACAGAAGAGCTTGTCAGCCAGTGCCAGGCTTGGTTCTCTGTGAATGCTCTGCCCCACCAGGAAAGTCGGATGGTTTGCATACTGGCATTCCACTGTAGCATGAGGACTACAATCCTCGCCTAGACCTGGAGTGATCAATAGAGTGAAACTCTCTTAAACATATGACTGTATTCAGCACTCGATGAAGTCATTTGAAAGACTCCCAGTGATGTCATTGCATGTTAGACTGATTCTTAAATAATGTGGCTGCAACTGTTTTTTCTTGTTTTTAGGTTGTCTTGCCATGTTTCTCCCACGATGTGTAAACAAAAAGGGAGGGTAGGGAACTCTGAATTAAGTGATGCTCTTGTCCCCAGAGTGGGATCAGTTGAATGAATGTCAGATGCAATATGTTTCCACTGTGTTGTATTTGTGCAGGGTTTTTTTAAAAAAAAATTCAGTTGGTTTTTTGCTTGTCCTAATGGTATAAATTTTCCAGGCAATAGGATTTGTGGCACTGCATGGTGCCTGGATCTTCTGAAATAAAGCCTGGTTTTGTTGATGTATTTTGTTTAGCCTACATTAAGTAAGCAGCTGAGATTTAGGCTGTCTCTCACTAACCAAGGAATGATAGCAACTCAAAAGTCATCAGTGAATAGGATTTTGCAGTTTCCTCCCCTTTTGCATCTGTTTTGTTTTTGTATTACTGCTGAAAAGTCTGTCTGACATAAAATACTTTCTCTTCCGCTTTTAACCTAATTTTAAAAATATCTAAAGCCAAAGTTTCTATGCAGCATCAGTTCAGGTGATGTGTTTACCCTTGGATATTTTTGTGTATGTGATACATACATAAACAGAAATTGTGCATGCAAAATGATTATCAAATGCTGCTTGTGTATGCAGGCCGAGATCTCTTCAGCTTACTTCCTTGTTTGTACATTATCATTGGCATTATCACTTATGTCAGCAGGAATTAGGAGAATTTTGTCAGGTAAATGCTAACATGTGGAACTCGCACACTGTTTGGATTAATCCAGCACAGAAATGCAGGTTTTTTTTTAGAGATGAATGTATAGGTGTATGATTTCACAGCTTAAAGTAGAAATGGAATGCATAATATCTGATTCCATCATCTTGCTTTCAGAATCATGAGAAAAGATCTTATCCATTATTTATTTATTTATTTATTTGGAAAATAGCATTTTCTAGACCCAGAACATTTCACAGGAAACTTCCAGTTCTACTGAAATGTTCTCAGGTCAATGAAACTTCCATTAGATTTTTTTTTTTAACCAAGTTACCAAAACTCAACTTTTTTGATGAAATAAAAATTAAGTCAAATTTATTTTCAAATCATTTCCTTTCAGGTTTCTCAAAATGAGAATGAATCAAATTATTTCCCCTCCTATTTTGGAAGCCACTGGGCCTGAAGCCAGAGCAGGTGCTCTTGTTCTGTCGGGAAATACCAACCTTTCAGGAGCACTTTCGGCCATTTGGTATTTTCTGCTTCCATGCTTCCGGTCCTGTCGGTATTGGCGCCTGAGATTTCCTATTCTTTTTTGGCAATTTCTGGTCATTTTTGGCAACTTCCAGTATTACTGATAATACCAGAAATTACTGAAAAATACTGGAAATTACCAAAATGGTGGAAAATAGTGGAAAATCACGGAAAATGTCAAAAATGCCGGCAGATTTCTTACTTGCGGTGAAAGAGATGTTTCCATTGGAACAGCAGTCACAGAGATTTTTCATTTCCACTCTAGAAGTCACAAATACCTTAAAAAAAATCATTTAAAGAAATTCAAAAGAGAAATAATAATGGCATTTTCAACTTTTCTTATGAAGAGAAAAACAATCTGAGCAAGTTTGCTTGGGAAATGAAGGATGTATTATTTTCTTTTTTAGATGTTGAGTAGAGTTCTGCATAGGCTTCACAACTGAACTGGAGTCCAAATCCAATCTGATTGTGCTGTGGTGTCATGGCCATCTAGCCCTATTCACACAGACACTCTAACACTGATAAAATGGGTGTTACATTTTATTATGCATGTTGCAGGGCTGCTCTATGGGTACCTTGCAACATGTATAATAAAATGTAACATCCATTTTATCAGTGTTAGAGTGTCTGCATGAAAAGGGCCTCTGTGGGAACAGGGCTATCCTGCTACAGACTGGGCCTGAACATTAAAGAGCCTCACTGTGTCAAGACTGGCTTGGGTCAGGCCCGGCAGTCAGACTTATTTGGACTTGGACAATTTTGAAGTTTCTCTACTCAGCTCTTCATAAAATCAGATCTTTTCAAGGGGAGTCTGACCCAGCCTGATTCTGAGAGACTTTGGCTGGGAGGGCTTCCAAACTGAACTGATCCTGACCAGAACCCATGAGTCCAACTAGGTTCAGTCCAGTATGCAGGGCTTTAATGCTGAGCTCTCTCAGCTGCCATTAATTTGAGTGAGCTCAACAATCCTTAACTTTTTCTCTCCTGATTTGGGGCCTCAGTCTTCTCCCATCAGATTTAATGGCAAACTATGCATTGGACTAAGTGGTACAGTATTGTGATGTTAGAATCATAGAACCATAGAGTTAGAAAGGGACCTCACAGTCCTTTAGTCCAGCCCTGTGCCCTGAAACAGGATATTCTATACCTAAAGCATCCCTGACAGATACCTGTCCAGTCTTTTCTTAGAAACCTCAAGGAAAGGAGAGTCCACAGCTTGCCTAGGTAACTTGTTCTACTGCTAAATAGTTTTAACAGTTAAGAAGTCTTTCCTAATATTGAGCCTAAACCTACAATTTAAAACAGTTGCTTCTTTTCCTGTTCTCTGCGGCCTTAGCTTCTCATGTGGTAAAATTGAGATAATGATATTTCTCTTCTCCCACCCTCCTCCTGTCTTGTCTACATAGATTGCAAGTTCTTCTAAACCGTGATTGCCTTTTGCTATGCATTTGACCTAGCACAACAGGGTTCTGGTTTCAGCTTGGGCATCTGAGGGGCTACTACAAGAATAAACCATAATAAATGAAATTCTTGAAGTTTAGGGTAAGTTGCTAACACTCTTACATTGGGGGTAAACAGATGGATAGCAGCTCCGGGTAGTGGCGTAGCTACTGTGGTGTGTGTGCGTGGGGGGAGAATTTGCACCCGGGCCCTGCCCTGGGGGGGTGTAGGCAGGGCTGGCCCGAGGCAGGGCCAGCCCCCTCACTTGTGGTGGCGGCGGCATCGGCATCGGGAGGGGTGAGGGAGGTGAGACGGGAAAAGAGCCTGGCAGATCTGCACCGGCTCTTTTCCCACCGGCTCGTCCACGCTGCACTGCATCTCCCTCACCACCACCAGGTGAGAATGCAGCCTAAGTTCTTCTGCTGCCTCCCCTCCCTGGCTCCAATCCTTATCCCTCACCTGCATTTGCCTCCTAGAAGCCTGCAGCAGCAGCAGCAACAGGGGATAAATCGGGAGATAAAGTGGTTTGTTTACAAACAGCTCCTGCCCATGTGCTGATCAGAAGGTTGCTACATTGTAAAGAAGACTCTCCGAGATGGCTCGTAACATTCTCACAACTGGGTTGTGCACGCTCACCCTATTCAAATAATAGACCACATGATGGTCTTGAGCTCCTCTAGTATAAAAATCACTCTCCCCCTCAGAATGACAGTTCCTTCCAACCCTTTCTAGAAATATAAGAAAAAAAATCCATGTGGGACTGGAAGGGTGGGTATTGTGAGAATGTTAGGAGCCATCTCAAAGAACCTTGTTTACAAAGTAGCATCCTTCTGTTCTTCTTTTATTCGAGTGGCTCCTCACATGCTATTTTTACATGGCTCTGCCGGGTGGGGGAGGTCCGTGGGCATGCCAGTGCATGGACAGGGTATGCACATGGCTGCACATGCATCCCCACTCACCGCCCACCCATCCACACCCACGGAGTAACCGCTGTTTCCCCTGGTTGCTCCATGCATGGGGACAAGTGTGGTGTGTGTGTGAGTGGGGATGTGTGTTAGGTGGGCATGCATGCACCCCCACACACCATGGGTGTGTGCACCACATTGTTCACATGGGGCTCCCCCACCCATGAACACACAGAAATCTGCGTGTTCATGGGTGGGAGAGGCCCGTGTAGAAAGGGCCACATTCTCACAACTGTCTTACTTATACTATCTTAGATAGGAATTTAGGGTGTAAAGCAACATATATTCTAACTTGGAAAATAAATCTTCAAATATGGTTCTGAGATTATTATGGTTGCTATTTCACTAATTTTTCATAATGAAGTTATTGCTAACAGGAATACTGTCTTTAAACCCATACCCCATAGCCAGTTCATTTGTGCCCCCCATATAATCAATTCACGCTGCCCCAGGGGCACAAATTAAATGGTTATGGGTGGGGGGCAGCATGAACTGATTATGGGGGCACAACTGAAATGGTGAATCAGCGTGAATTGATTATATGGGGGCAGGGGCACAACTGAACTGGTTTTATATATATATGTGTGTGTGTGTGTGTGTGTGTGTATGTCTCTTTTCATGGCATAATGCACTTAATAAGCTAGGTGCATTTTGGGTGTCTGGTGTGTTTGATAGCAGCACCTCTGGACTGGTTGCACCGCATGCTTGCACAAGGCGCAGGCGACACCGGCAGCAAGAAGCAACAGGCCTTGGAGGCCTGACTGGCTAAGCTCACTCCCCTCCTCCAGTAAGGCAGTCGATGTAGTCAGTCTCTCTGTGTTTGCCTGGCTGCCCCTGCAGTGGAACCACTCCTGGGGAGTGGTGGTAGATGCTCGGCTGGGGAGGTGGGAAGCATTGGGAGGCCATACTTGTCTATGGCCACAGTTATAATGCCTAGCCGCTGGATTTTGTATATTTAGAAGCTGTCATCAGGCCCCATCCCTTAAGCTCCACCCACTTTGGGTTTTCAGAGCGTGTGCATTAGTGGTGGGACCCCGGGCCCATTACCGGCTACCGGATTTACCGGTTACCGGTTCCACGAAAACCGGATTCCCGGATTAAATCCGGTATGCCGGTACCGGATTTATTTCATTGGTTTCAATGGGGCGCTGTGTCCCCATTGAAACCAATGAAATA
>QEPC01010958.1:2054515-2136065 GCA_003113815.1 Sphenodon punctatus
AAAACAAAAAGCCAGGCTGGGCAGGGTGGGTGGGGGGTGTCCCCCCTTCCACCCGCGCAGCCTGGACTCGGGGAGGGTTTTTTTTAAAAAAACTTTTTGGCTGGGGCTTTAAGTTTTTTTACATTGCAGCCATTTTTAAATGGCTGCAATGTAAAAAAATCCGGTACCCCGGAATCCGGTACCGGGTCCGGATTACCGGGTCAAATCCGATAATGCCGGTACGCCCGTTACCGGCATTATCGGATACCGGATTCTACCGGTTTCCCACCCCTAGTGTGCATGCTTTGCACGTGCGCACATGAGGGGCCCATAACTGAGGCTTGAGCCCAGGCCCTTCTCAACCTTGCTATGCCCCTGGCTCTGGAGTTGGCTGCACCAGCCCACTTCACCCCTGGGCTGGCTGGTTCGTCTGAAGGTGGCCTGCCAAATGTCAACAGCCCTGCTGGCGGTGCTCCAGAACATGCCAGAGTGCCACCAGTGGAGCAAGCCAGCTAAACTCAAGGTACCGGCCCAAAGCAAAGCTGCTGTCCATCTGCTCGGTGGACCCACACTGCAGCTCCACTTCAGGCCAGCCATTGCCCTGGCAACACCATAGAGTTGCAGGTGCTAGTCTAGAGTGTCAGGTGATTGCCTGCAACTCTATGGTGTATGGGGGGGGGCACCACATGGGCAGACTGTGGCCAGGGGAACCTGCTGGGTCCATCTAAAGTGAACCCAGGTGGGGCTAGACATGGGCGGATGTGGGGGTGTACCCCTGAAGCAGCTGTGGGGCCAGACTGCCTTTGCGTAAATCTAAAAACACCCATTCTCCCAAGAGGCTGAAGCCCCCCCCAAAGCTCTCTTGGTTTCGAAGTATCTCTCAGTTTCTGAGGGTGAAAACAGACAACGCGCTAACTCCACTTTAACACCGCTTCAGCATTTCTTATGCATGTTGCAGTGCTGCATAGGGCACCAATACAGTCCTGCAACATGCATATGAAATGTTAAAACAGTGTTAAAGTGGAGTTAGCGTCATGTCTGTTTTCACCCTGAGTTTACTGCCAACAGCCTTTAATTGTACACAGTATTTTCAGAAATCTCATGTTTATTCAAAGTGGAGTCAAAATTTGTATCCAAAATTACCCCATTGTGATTCTTGTCATGATGCCAAGCTTTAATTTATGATAAAAATTTATTTTGAGACTAGGTCTCCTTCTGGAATGGCCTCTACACTGATTGATGTGAAGCACTAAATTATGATTATATCTAGAGCTCAAAACCACTGGTAATTAAGATTCTCAAGAATTTATCATTATTTTTCTAAACCATGATTCAAGGTTTTATTTTAGTATTTTTGTGTCCTGCTCTTTTCCTTGCAAAAAATCTGATCTGTAAGAATTGGAAGGCTTTACTTCAGATTTCTGAGGGGAGGGAAGTAGAGGCAAACATCAGCTTTCATACAGCTTTACTGGTAGCACAGAGCATGAGGAGTGGGAAGAGAGTGGAGCTTTATGCCATTGGCCAAAGCAGCCTGGTGAAGAGATAGCATTGTATTATTGCAGTGAGGTCAATCACTTCCTTTGTCTGCAGAACAGAACAGAATGGGGTCCCAGCAGTACTGCATAAAATCAGTCAGTTCTTCATTATTTTTACAGTGTCTTCCCCAGAGCAAGTTTTCCCTACTGGAATTTATGGGTGCTGCTTCTGTCTCATGAATATTATACAACCCAACATGCCCATGCAACCTAGGAAAATGATGGGTATTTTCAGATGTGATGGGACCAATTGGCCCCGTCACGGAAACAAACCTTTGATTCCCCGCTGGGGCCACCGCGTCACGGGTGAACAGACGTGGTGGCAGCTCCCAGTGGGAAATCGGGGAGGGGCGGGGCTGCGCAGCACAACGTGGGGCCGTGCGGGCCCGCCCCCATGCTCCCCTGCTGCCCTCCCTCTGGGGAGATGGGCGGGTGCCGTGACCAATGCGGCCGCAGCGCCTGCCCGAATTGACCACGGCCTGGAATCCCTGTGGGGATTCCAGGCCGTGGCTGCCGTCCAGACGAGACGGCTTGGTTCATCATGGTGGGGAATCACATTCGCCATGCAACTGGCCCCGGGATCACTTTCACTATGTGCAGATTCACTGTGGTTGACTGTGATCTCGTAACGTCTGAAAATACCCTATGTAAGTAGTGTGTTCTGCGTTTGAGATAATGCTTGAGCAATACTAAACCATACTAAATATTAAATTTATACCGAAATAGTAAAACCAAAGAAGACAAACCCAATTCAGAGTGCTAAGCAAAGATAGTAAATGTGATGGAATATGGTGGGAAAAGCAAACTAGAAATTAAAACAAAATCATTTGAGGTTTACACAGTTCTAACTACTAAGAAAATGTGCCAAGTATTACTAGCTAACTAAGGATGGTGTCTCAAAGTATTTTCTAGTAGACTGTCCTCTTTGGTCTTGTATGTTGGCTCCACTTTAAAGTCCCAGATGTAACATGAGCCAAAAGCTTATTTCATAAATGGCTTACATAATAAAGGACTATTAAAACATACACCCACAGGTCCATTAAATAAGCTATGGTCAGTAGCTTATATTGCTCATAGAGTTACTTTAATGATGAAAAAGGCGACTTTGGCTAGAAAAGACTCCTATTCCAACCCCCAAGATGTTAGTGAGATGAGTACAACCACAAACTAAAGACACCCATCTTTCAACAGTCTTGAGTCAAAACTGGCTGTCTATGTAGTGTGGTTTCCAGTGCTCACTCCTCTTGTCTGTGTACCTATTATGGAAACACTTCTGCCTGGTTGAGACAATAGGAGCTCGGCTGAGCTTTTGTTTGCTGGAAAATTACTATTATGTGTCTCAGAATATGCAACTGCTTAGTGGATAATTAATTTCTCCGCAAAGGTGAAAACATTGGAAAGATCTTAAATAACTACTTGGCCTCAGAGTCATACTGTGAAGAAGCATTGTTCTTTAAAAAAGCTGCATCTAAAGAAGTTGGCACTTTATTAAACTGAAGAAAAAAAGAAAATAAAATCCCCCCTCACAACAAAAAACCCCAACATGATTGCAAAATGATGTAGCAGTTGAGTGCAACATACTTCAGCCTTTGGAGTCCTGGGAAGGAGAGTTTTTAGGTTGGAATGGGTCCTGGTGCAGAAGATGAAATGTCCACTGTTTCCAGAGATGCGGAATTCTCCCCCAAAAGACAGCCTCCCCCATGCTTGGCAAGACCACGTGGGACATGGGTCGATGGGCATTGGGGAGCTTGAGCGGGCTCAGGATCGAGCCGCAATGGAGCCTAGGGGGAAAAAGCCCCTTCATACAAAAACCAGACTGCCCTTGGAAAAGGTGATCAGGTGAGGAAGCCCTGAGTAAGTACGGGGCAGTTAAGAAAGGGCCTCCGCCCTGTTTTGAGAAACCGCTGGTGAATAGAACCTGGACTAGCAACGGCCTTAAAGGCATGGAAAACTAGAGCACCCTATGTTCCCCTCACACAAGCCAACACCACCATGCCCGATAGGTGAAAATGCACCTTGATATCGCCCTTCAGCCTAGGGCTCCCCTCATGATTTCCTTCTGTCCCCAAATCACTTGAAAACCTCTCTCCTTTCATGTCCAGTTGTGTCCTTTGTCTCCTCAGCCCCAGTCTGTTTACCTTATGCATCTTCCCTTTGTTGTGCCTGGACACACACCTGGAATCTGTTTTGTCCTCCCTATGAGCCTATTGTAGTGTCCCTGAGCCTATCCCAAATTCTTTATCCTAAACCCTATAACTGCTCCTCGCTCCCCCTCTGAAATTGAGAAAGCTTTGGATGCAAACACGTGCGGGTCCCTCCATGCAGGTCTGTGTCTTAAGGGGTCTCCCACTTTGGCCTGCCCCTTCCCTTCATCCCTGAACTTTGCTGGATCTGCGGACCACCTGTCCCCTTTTAAACGGCAAGGAGAGGTAACCATTGGTCCTGACTTGCCCTCTTGCTTCTCTCTCTCTCTCTCTCTCTCTCTCTCTCTCTCTCTATCTCTGTGTCTCCCCCGTATCCCCGCCTCCCTCACTCTCCACATTACTTTCATTTTCCCCACCACTGCTTGTGTTTCCCTTGTAAACCCGAGCTGCTTGCAGGAGATGCGAGATATAAATAAATAAATAAATAAACTGCCAATCAGACTGGGGCTGTGTTGATTAGTATATGTGTGTGTGTGTATCCCATTGTGTGTTTTCTTTGATGTCCCTTTGAAATAAACATTCCTTTTTTTAATTAAACGCTTGTCTCCCTCTCTTTCTCTACTCATGGGGAGGGTACGTAAGCCTGATTGAAGCATGTATCAAACCTCAGACTGATCCTTGTGGCACGTGGGGACCCCTAGTTCAACTAATTTGGCTAATTCCCCTAAATTTAAGAATCGAGTGTATATTGGGGTACCAACCCCCCCAATAGTCACATGTGGAAGGGGGTCTCCTGCTAAAACCACCCATCCCAGAACCCCTCCCAGCAGCAGAGGATGCAGATGCACCAGGGAGTATGTGTCACCTTAGACCCATGGGATCAATTCCATGCCCTGCATGTACCACGTGGTATGCATGTGCAAACTGCATGCAACCACATTATGGAGGCATTGTGCTATGTGCAAACCATGCGGATCCAAACCTGCATGCAAGGCAAGCGCAGGCAGTTTGGGATTGCAGCCATGGACCCAAGTGCAGCTGCACCACATGCCGCTATTGCAGCTGTGCCCTTGGTTCTGAGTTCAAATATGACTTGGGTCAATTGTTAGAAAATTCACTCAGACATTTGTTCGTCCCTGCTTAGGAGGCACCCAAATGGAGAGAGCAGTGATTCTGCAGTTCCACAGCTGCTGTACATCTGCATGACTTCATTGAGGCAGTCTGAGGACTTCAGGAGACCAATGCCCTTCTGAACGAGATGAGTTAAGACAATTAAGTGGAGGATGTTTGTATACGCATTACCTTGAACCAATGTTGTTTTGTCACTTTCATAAGTCTAGCACTGAACTTAGTCTCACTTTGCATCATCTGGCGGAGAGCTGGGGATCTCCATTTATTACTTTTGGGACCAACATAGCAGTCGTACTCAGGCCTCTCTCTAGAAGACCAAAGTGAGAACTCTAGTTGACAAATATTTTAAGACACCATCCATAGTTAACTAGTAATATTTGGCATATTTCTCTTGTAGTAAAAATTGTATAAATCTCAAATGATTTGTTTTTAATTTCTAGTAGGGGTCGTATGCCAGGGGAAGTTTTGTTTCATTCTTTTCCTGTTTCATTTCCCCAGGATTTCTGTATTTAATTACAGGTTCAGATTTACAGATTTGGATTTTCATCACTGAAGTCAATGAGAAATTTCCCCACTGAAGTCAATGGGAAACCATCATTAAGGACAGAATTACAGGGCATGTTGACAAACATGGCTTAATGGGGAAGAGTCAACACAGATTTAGTAAAGGTAAGTCATGCCTAACCTGTTGGAATTCTTTGAGGGTGTAAATAAACATGTAGACAAGGGAGACACAGTAGATATAGTGTACATGGATTTCCAGAAAGCATTTTATAAGGTCCCTCACGAGAGACTCTTGAGAAAGTTAAAGAGTCATGGGATAGGAGGTAGTGTCTTACTATGGATAAGAAACTGGATAAAAGATAGAAAACAAAGGATTGGACTAAATGGTCAGTTTTCATAATGGAGAGATGTAAAAAGTAGTGTGCCTCAGGGATCTGTATTGGGACTGGTGCTGTTCAGTGTATTCATTCATTAATGATTTGGAAAAGGGTGTTAAGAGTGAGGTGATCAGATTTGCAGATGACACCAAGTTATTCAAGGTAGTTAAAACACGAGCAGATTGTGAGGAACTGCAACAGGATCTTACGACAGTGGGTACCTGGGCATCTAAATGGCAAATGAGATTTAATGTGGACAAGTGCAAAGTGATGCACGTAGGGAAAAATAATCCAAACTATGTGGATTTCATTGTATTGTCCACAACCACCCCAGATCCTTTTCCTGAGTGGTAACTCCTAGCTTAGTACCCAGCATTGTGTAATGCTGTGTACTAAGCTAGGGGTTACCACTCAGGAAAAGGATCTGGGGGTGGTTGTGGACAATACAATGAAATCCACAGTGCAGGGTGCAGCAGCAGTCAAAAAAGCAAGCACAATGTTAGGAATTATTCGGAAAGGGATAGAGAATAAAACTGAGGATGTCATAATGCCTCTATACAAATCAATGGTGCGACCACACCTGGAATATTGTGTGCAGTTCTGGTTGCCCCATCTAAAAAAAAACAGGTGAACTAGAAAAGGTACAGAGACGGGCAACAAAAATGATCAAGGGCATGGAAGGAGAGGCTTGGTAGGTTGAGGCTCTTCAGCTTGGAGAAGAGACGATTGACAGGAGATATGATAGAGGTCTATAAAATCATGAGCGGTGTGGAACTAATAAACAAGGAACAGTTATTTACCCTCTCAGCTAGGGGACACTCCATGAAACTCATGGGTGGCAAGTTTAAAACAAATAAAAGAAAATATTTTTTCACTCAGCGTACAATTGGGTTGTGGAATCTACTGCCAGAGGCTGCGGTAAGGACCAGTACTATAGTTGAGTTTAAAAGAGGTTTGTACAAGTTTCTGGAAGATAGGTCAATTAGCAGTTATTATTCAGACAGGCTCAGGGAACATGACAGGAGCTGGGGGAAAACAACAGGGAATGGATTTCCCATTGTGACCTCCCAAGCCACTGTGATTGGCCACTGTCAGAGACAGGATGCTGGGCTAGATGGACCATTGGTCTGACCCAGTATGGCACTTCTTATGTTCTAATTGTTGCAGAATAATAACTGATTTGCAATCAGTAAGGACAAATGCAGCTGAAGGTTTAAAAACAGAACTTTACTTAAGCTTTCTTAGGCACAGATCCTTAGTTGCATCTAACTAGTAAGAAGACAAAATGGAGACTGAGACAATGAGAGAGAAGGGAAGAAGGAGTGGTTACACAAAGGAATTCAACTGCAAAACCCCATCTCCCTTCCACGTACATATAAACTTAGCAGCGCCATCTGGTGGCTCTATAGTCAATTACTGTTCTTAATGCAGCAGGCATTAACTTATGGATGTTGCATATACCAACACTAATGACCTGTTGGGTGCTTCTCCCAAGTCACCGTGATTGGTCACTTTCGGAGACAGGATGCTGGGCTAGATGGACCATTGGTCTGACCCAGTATGGTACTTCTTATGTTCTTATGGAAACGAATTTGCACTGCCATCCCTAGTCCTGGGGCAGTGGGTCTGACCTCCCCCACCCCAATTCCCTAGGGCCCTGGAGTGGTACTTAAAAGCCTTGGAGGGCTTGATTGATGCACCACCACTGCTGTGTGGGGCTCTGGTAGGCTCCCTTGCTGCTGAATGCTCCCTGTTCTGGATTGTGCATGTGCAAAATTGACACCTCCCTTAACCTCACTGCCATTTTGGTTAAGGGTTGCAGCCATTTTGCACATGCAAAAAACAGCCCTGGCAGTCATTTTGTACATGCATGATATGGAGCAGAGAGAATACCATGGCAGGGAGCCTACCAGAGCTCTCACAGCGGTGGTGGTGCTTCAGTCAAGACCTCTGAGACCATAGTACCACTCCAGGACCCCAGAGCATGGGGGTGGTGAGAACTCTGGATCCAGAACTCTGGATCCCATAATTAGCAGGGCTGATCTTACAGATTAACCTGTAATGGCCTATTATGGATTAATCTGAAACTGTAATTCCAACCCTTAATTTCTAGTTTGTTCCCCCCCTCCCCAATTCCCTCTCATTTACAGTCTCTGTTCAGCATCTTTGAACTGGGTCTTGTCCTGTCCTGTTTTGTGGGATGAATTTCAGAACGTGTTGCCCTCAGATGCGGGGGATGCCCTGGGGTCTGTGCCAGCTATCGGCTGGTCTCTAACCTTCCCTTTTTAGGGAAGGTTATTGAGCGGGTGGTGGCTCAGCAGTTGCAGGAGCATCTGGATCGGATTAACTTTCTCGATCCCTCGCAGTCAGGTTTTCACCCTGGATATGGCACGGAGACTGTACTTGCGGCCTTGGTCAATGATCTGTCCCATGAGTTGGACCAGGGTCTTTTGACCCTGTTGATCCTATTAGATCTCTCGGCTGCATTTGATACCGTTGACCATGAGTTGTTGGTTACTCAGCTGCAGGACCAGGCAGGAATTGCCGGGACCGTTCTTGAGTGGTTCTGCTCTTTCCTGGCTGGGAGAGTCCAACGTGTGGTCCTGGGTGATTTTTCATCTTCTTCCTGAGGCCTCACGTGTGGCGTCCCGCAGGGTTCCATCTTGTCCCGTCTCTTGTTCAATGTGTACATGCAGTCTTTGGGGGAGGTTGTTAGGGAGTTTGGTGTACGGTGTTATCAGTATGCTGATGACACCCAGCTTTATCTCTTCTTTTCATCCGACTCAGGCCCAGAAGTCTCGGTGCTTACCCGGTGCTTGGCAGTTGTGGGGGATTGGATGAGGGCGAGTCATCTGAAGATAAATTCCGACAAGACAGAGGTGATGGTCGTGAGGAAGGCTGGGGGAGTGGTGGCCTCCATCATTGATGGGATCCGTCCTGCCCTGGTATCTCAGGTTCAGAATCTGGGGTTTCTCCTGGACCCGCAGATCCACCTGGATGTCCAGGTGGCGGCTGTGGAGAAAGGGGCATTTCGCCAATTACATCTGGTGCATCGGCTTCGACTGTATGTCTTGGACTCCGACCTAGTCACAATCGTCCATGCTTTTATTACCTCGAGATTGGACTACTGTAACGCACGCTACGTGGGGCTACCCTTGGTGCTGGTTTGGAGGCTGCAGCTGGTGCAGAATGCAGCAGCTCGTCTCCTAATGGGGACGAGCTGACGCAAGCATATTACACCAGTGCTTCGCTCTCTGCACTGGCTGCCTATAGTCTTCTGGACCCAGTTCAAGGTGTTGGTGTTGATCTTTAAAGCCCTGAACGGACTGGGCCCCACCTATCTGCGGGACTGCCTCACCCTCTGGGTCCCGGGTCCTGCCGTCGTCCGGGGGCACCCTCCTTGAGGTCCCCTGAATTTCTCGGGTGTCAACCTTGTGGAAGGCGTTCTCTGTGGCTACACCACGGTTGTGGAACTTCCTCCTGTTGGAGGTCCGTCTGATTACTGACCTTCCCTCTTTCCGTAGATAATGTAAGACCTGGCTGTTCCACCGTGCTTTTCCTGAGGGAGAGGGGTGGGTGGGTTGGGTTAGGATGGGGGGGTATGCTATATTTTTATATTGTGTTTTAATAGTGTTTTAAATCATATTATTGTTGTTTTAAATTGTTTTAATATGTTGTTAGTCACCCCGAGATGCTTTTAGCAGGAGGGGCGGCATACAAATTTTACTATAAATAAATAAATAAATAAATATAAATTCCACCTTTCTTCTCCTTTTTTCCAATGTCCACTTTGAGAAACTTTAATATTTTAAATCCTAAGACATCATGTTTAAAACATGGTCAGACTCTCAGCAGCATAGGCTCATTGTCTTCAGTGGAACTACTTCATGTGTTTGAATGTCCTTGTGATATCCCGGCATGCGATGTTCCATAAGAAGCGAGGAGCAGAGTAGGAAGTCTTGCTCCAGGACTCTCTGGCCATATCTCTATGGTCACTCACAGGTAGGAAATGACAAACAGGAAATGATGTATTGGGGACTGAAGCTTACTTCACATTAATCAAATCCCACATTGTTCATCCCCTCCAACAGTACCGTTTTGCCAGGTACAGTAATGGGTTTTGTTATCTTGTACCAGTACTCTCTCGAAACGAGTGTTTTGTGAATGAACCTAAAGTGTGAAGAAATTAGGGTCCAATATTTAAAAATGATTTTTTTCAAAACCTGACTGTTATTCACAAATTCATTTTATCATCATTTGACCAGAAGGTCAGACGTTCAAGTGAATGAATTGTGCCCCTCTAGCAATAAATGAGTAAATAATACCTGAATATTTCTCTATTGTCTTAGTAGCTCTGTATGTGAAACCTGCTGTCAGGAGATTTCATCCATCAAACATTTTGGCTGTTTGAGATCAGGTTTTAATAAGCATTCATATATTTTTTTTTTGGCCATCTATCCATGTGGGACCTCTGACCTTTCTACAGGGTCACCACTGGCACTAGCATTGCAGTGCTCAGGCCAGCAGAAATAGATGGTGGAAGCAAAGGAAGAGTTTTAACTGCTGACACTCACTTTGAAAAGATTCAATTTATTCCTACATTTATCAACCTTTTCTTTCCCTCCGCCACAAAACTTGACAATGAATGTCACCTTCTCACTGACACCAAATGCCGCATTTGCAAACTTGCCAGGGTAAAAAACTAGACAGATAATCGCTCTATCGAGCTGAAGCTGTCCTAGGCAAGGACCAATGCATTTTAAAAACGGTTCTGTGTTAAAGACATGTTTATCTTGTGTGTGCAAGATACACAAGTCCAGTCCTCCAGGACATAGATAACAGGTCTTGAGAATGTGATGGGGTGATCTTGGGTGAAAACAGATGTGATGGCCCGTTGTGGCTTGGGACTCACCACATGTCTGTTTCCCCGCTACTGCCCTGGGGTGAGTAGAAGGCTTACCTAGAATTAGGTCATCATCTCTGGATGATTCCAGGTGCGCATTCCAAGCTAAGGACTGCCCATATGGGCCAATGTGTCTGTTTGGCCGGGACGGGGGCTGCTATGGCTGGTCACCAGGGCTCTCTGTCATGGCAAGGGGTGGGGCACTGCGGGCGGGACTGGGGCTGGCCACCTACACATCTGTTGTGGTGTGTGCAGGCGGCAGCGCCATTTTGGAAAAAGGCAGCCGGTCTGCACATGCGCAGACCGGTTGCCCTTTTCCAAAATGGTGCCAATGCTGCCAGCACCATTTTGGAAAAGGGCACAGAATGGCCTGGTGGCCATTTTGCACATGCACAGCATTTTATTATTATTATTAATTATTATTATTATTTTATTAATATTAAATTAAGTAAAAATGGATGAAAGCTAATGACAATTGTTTGCGTATTCATCTGTTTTTTTGTAACTTTAGTCATGAAAATGAATGGGACTGCATTTGTTTTCATAAGTAATTAAAGCGATATGAATTTCACACCCCTATAAATTGTGTCCACAGACTCATGTTGCTATAAAGACAATTTTAAAGAGACTGTTGGGAGTTTGTGGAGACTTCATGCAATGGAGAGTGTGAAGGATTATCCATGGAGCAAAGGATTGTACTTCAGGACTGAAACTGTGGTTCCTCTTGGGAAGAATAAACTGGACCAAAAAGGGAATTTATCATGAAATGTTTTGACGTTAGGTTTTGCTTCTGTTGGTAAATGAGAGATAGAGGCTGAAGATGATCTTGGGGAAGGTGAACTGATTACAGATATTCTTTATCCATCTGGCAAAGTTGATTATTAAATTCAGACCATTTTGGATAAGAACCCAAGGACCCTCCCCCACCCCCGAAAGCACCTTCTACTCTAGAACTACCTTTCTGAAGATCTCATCAATTTGTAGCCTCTTTAGCCACTCTGAGTGTGCTCATCAGGCTGCATTAATAAGGTAGACCTAAAACGATTGTCCTTTCCATATCCGTAGACATTGCACAAATTTTCAGAACAGCATATGAAAATCTGAAATGTTTCTGTTTTCACTATGGATCTCCACTAAGACTGAAACTCGTGCTCACATTTGTTCTCGTTCCCATCAAAATCCCAGTTCTCAATAATGGCTCGACCATATTGAGAACACTGAGGCACTCAGGCAGTCCTTGATCACAATTTTGATTCTCGATTGTACTGATAATTGTTTACTGGATCCCATTATCTCTCTTCCCATTGGCATCTTTTGTTTACCATATTGTATGCCACAATATGGTAAATGTATCATTTACCCTTTTGGCATAAAGTTCTAATTCTGAGTCGGTAATTCCTTACATTCTTCCTTTTTTGGTCAACAATCTGGAAGGGGACAATTCTAATTGGTAATCATCAGTACTGGTTCCCAGGGTTCAACTAGCAGGGGACAGGGGGACTAAAGGGTACAATTCTGATTGGTTGCCAACTTTCCAGGAGCCAAGATAAAACCCTTTACCCTGCCATTTCCCCCCTCTCTTGTTGGTGACTTCCCAGTGGTTGCTTGGGGTAAAGTGCATCCATAGCATGTGCAAGTCTTCTGTCTTTGTGGTATTGAATTATATGGAAATTCTACTCATTAGTTTCCCCAATATTTTTCTCTAATTCTTGTGTAATACCATCATGGGAGTTGTAGGACTCCCTGGATACATTTGTTCTGCTCCCTTCCTCCCAACTTTAAAATCTCTCCTGAAAACCTACCTCTTCTGTCAGGCTTTCCCTGGCTTGTCATGAGTGAAATTGCATCCTCCTCTTCCCTACCTCATTCAGAATCTCTTCTCTGTAACTAAGTGATTGGGGTGGAATTCATTCAGCCAGGGATGGGTGTGCGGTTGGTGTTTGCTCAAATTCACACACTGGCTTGTCCCTGCAAGGAGCATCCTGGATTTTTCTCAGGTGCTCCAAGCATGGGCATGAGTGGATGGTGGGTGGGTCACAGAGTGGGTGGGTCACAGGAGCGTCTCCCCCCCCACATTGCCTTCAGACTGCATGTGGGGTGGATGGACCTGCAAGGGACATTCCATGTAAAAACAGCAAGTTTCTTGTTGTCATTGCTTGTGGTGATTGGAATGCCATTGGAATTTATCTCAGTGTATAAATAAAATGGAATAATTGCATTGGAATAAATGAGAATCATTGGAATAATATAGGGAATTGCTTGGGGTGAGTGGGATGCCAATAAAAGAATCACTGGAATGATTCTTTTTATTATGCTAATCTTCATGTCATTCAAATAAGTGCTAGGATGAAAGCAAATTTTGCAACATCCATCCACTCTTCACAGCTCTGAGAGCCAGTGTGGTGCAGTGGATAAGGTGTTGGACTTGGACCTAAGAAGCCAGGGTTGGAATTCTGTCCTAGCCATGAATTCACTGGGTGGCCTTGGGCAAGTCACAACCTCTCAACCTCAGTTCCCCATCTGTAAAATGGAAATATGTGTGTGGCTGTCTGTCCCTGTGTTCCCCTCACCCATGTCTATCTTAGATTGTAAGCCCACTGGGCAGAGAACTGTAAGTGTAAAACGCTGTGTACACTTAGCGGTGCTAGAGAAATGAGCTGTGGGGGAAGAGTGACATAGGTAGGATTTTCTGTGTTAGCCTAACTTTCTGTTAATGTTGAATAAAAGAATTTTTGGAAAAATATTTTTTTATAAATAAGTCTCTTTTTAATAAATTGAGTGATGTGCCATATGGAAATCCCAGCATAGCAGACAGCAGCAGCAGGAGCCTGTTGCTGTCACTGCGCCAGGGTCTCCCCATCCCCACTGCTGAGTGGGCCGGGGTAAATTGGTGATGGGCCAGGACAGGCGAGGGGAAAATGAAGGTAGGGAAGGAGGAGGAGGTAGGCGGGCAACCCCGCCCCCCATGCAGCAAGAGTAGAGCATGGGGGAGGGGCCCACAGAATTGGGCATGGAGGCCCACAGACTCCCATGGAATTTAAAAAAATTTTCTGCAGGAGAATCGGGGCCCTGGCATTGCCCATTTCTGGTATATAATGGGAATGTCTTAAATAAGCCACCCCACCACAGCAAGGTTATAGTCTAGGGCAATGGCGGCTCTTAGTTCAGGGCTATCGGGTGGTGCCCCACAAGTCCTGGCTGGGCTGCTGCTGCTCTACAGTATGTTAGGGAGATTTTAAATCCATCCCCTCCCCAACTTTTTCCTGGGGGGGATTGGCTTAGAGTGGGCATGAGGCACTCTCACTTACCCGATCTCTCTGACTGAGACCTCCTGCCTGTCATGTGTTGTGGCTGCCTGCGACGGAGCGGTGCTGAGGAAGGAGGAATCCCCTTGCTGCTGGTTGGGTCGGCGTCACTCATCAAACTGGCTGTGCTGTGCGCATGCACCGCCGGCGTCTGGAATAGGTTTCCCCCGACTAAACTTTAAAAGCTTAGTCGGGGGGAGCCTATTTCAGGTGCCGGCGGCGCAGGTGCACAGCCAGCTCGGGGAGCCCGGATGGGCCGGCTGTGTGCTACTCTGCTGCGCGTGCACATGGGCAGGCCAGGCAGGGGACTGGGGAGGAGCTTCCAATCCCAGCGACGCAGATGCAGAGCAGACTCCAACACACGTGATGTTGGCAACTCAGCGAGCAAGGAATGCGGTGAAGAGGAGCAGCTCACATGCGAGGAAGGGGACCCAGTCTCTGAGCACGGCAGGCTAGTGAGCATGTGTGAGAGGGTGATGGTCTTAGCGCCCTGTTTTTTAGTATCTCGCACATGCTCACTTGTATTTTGGGGGCGGGCAGGGAGGAGGCACTTGAGGATTCCTTTAGGAATCCTCTAGAAAAAAAATAATCATTTTTGGATGATACAGCTATCGCCCTGGCCAATCTCTGGCCCCCCAAAAACACGGGGAGCCTGGGTGCAACTGCCCACTTGACTGTGTGGGTTGGGATCTTCTTGTGTGTATGTGAGTGACTGTGGAGTGGGGGTGGGGCTGGGAGACAGCCAGCCAGCCAGGCCTCAGCAGCAATTTGCAAAGGGAACTTAGTGGGAACTTTGGAAGCAAACTTAGCTGCCAGCCCTGCTGGGTGTGGTTGCAGCAGGCAGTGTGCACTGGCGGCTACAAGCCCAGCCCCCACCAGCACATGTGGCTGGGGTGAGGGGAGGTGAGGCTCTTAGCTGCCTGGGCTGGACTCAGATGTTTGTTATTCAAATTGCTTGTAGCCGCTGGGCTGCTGCAGCTCAACTCCAGTCCTGATGCCTCCGGGGCCCAGACACTGCAGGCGGCATGATTTCCTATAAGATAAGGCAAATTGCTGGGCTGCTGCACATGCGGCTGAACTTCAGTCCTTCCTGATGCCTCCAGGGCCCAGGCATGGCAGGCGGCAAGTTTTCCTATAAGGTAAGGTGATGGTCTTATTATGTACTTGTGGCCTGGGGTGCTAAAACTGGAGTCCTGGGATTTTATTAGGGTGCTTTTGCTCTCTGCATTTCCATTCTGGATGATTCTGCAGCTAGTGGACTCCTACAGGATGGGTGGGTGCTTGCTGCTACTAGGTTCTATTAGGCACTGGATGTCTCATGAGTCATGTCTGGGATTTTATTGGGGAGGTGCTTTGTGAAGTACTAAGGCACAGTGACCGAGCAGCTATTGGCTCTTGATTCTGGGGTTCATCAGGGTGCTTTGTGAGTGACTAAGAAGTGGGGAAGCAGCTAGCCATCTGCTTCACTGCCCCTGCCCTGAAGTATTCTTGCCCTCCGCTGCGTGTGTCTGTTGGGGGACCCCAATCCCTGCTTCAGAAGGGACTTCTGTGTGTTGGATTTTTTTTACTTGTGATTCATGGGGCCTTACGTACTAATTCCCTCCAACACAGACACAGACACACATACACGCAGCAGAGGGTGAGAATACTTCAGGGCAGGGGCAGTGAAGCAGATGGCTAGCTGTTTCTCCACCTCACAGTCACTCACAAAGCACCCTGATGAACCCCAGGATCAAGAGTCAATAGCTGCTCTGTCACTGTGCCTTAGTACTTCACAAAGCACCTCCCCAATAAAATCCCAGACACAAGACATCCAGCGTTTCATTGAACCTAGTAGCAGCAAGCGCTGCCCTTCTCCAAAAGCTCAAACTTGGGAAACCAAGGGCTCTTTTAGACAAGCGGTGCTCCGTTTCGTGTCAGCGGCGCACATATTTTGAAACCTCTGTCTGGTCTAATTAGATGAGACGGAAGTGGCTTAATATGCGCATATTACGGCGGACGCGCATTTTTTAAGTGCGCGAATTAAATACCTCATAATATGCGCATATTAAGCCACTTCTGTCTCATCTAATTAGACCAGGCAGAGGTTTCAAAATATGCGCACCGCCGACGCGAAACGGAGCGCCGCTCATCTAAAAGTGGCCTAAGAGAGCAAAATGATTGTCAGGCACCATGCACTATTTTTATTTATTTATTTATTTATTTATTTATTTTTAAATTTATTTATTCAAAACTTATATCCTGTCCCTCCTGCTCAAAGGCAGTTTGGGGCGGTGAACAACATGCGCAAAAAAAATAATTCAACAATAAAACATTTAAAAATAAATTGCACTGAGAGAACTCTTACCCAGCCTCAACCTGGGAGGGGATCAAATAATAGAAACAAAAGGACTGAATGGCAGGGGGTGGGGGTCAGTGTCTGACCAACTCCTTGAAGGCACAGCAGCTATTGTCTCTTGATCCCGGGGTTCATCAGGGTGCTTTGTGAGTGACTGTGAGGTGGGGAAGCAGCTAGCCATCTGCTTCACTGCCCCTGCCCTGAAGTATTCTTACCCTCCACTGCATGTGTGTGTTGGGGGACCCCCAATCCCTGCTTCAGAAGGGACTTCTGTGTGTTGTTTGTTTTTAAAACTGTTATTCATGGGGCTAATTCCCCCCAAGCACATACATATGCAGCAGAGGGTGAGAATACTTCAGGGCAGGGGCAGTGAAGCAGATGGCTAGCTGCCATTCAGGAGTCCTTTTGTTTCTATGATTTGATCCCCTCCCAGGTTGAGGCTGGGTAAGTATGTTCTCTCAGTGCAATAGTGCATGGTGCCTGACTTTCTGTCTCTTGGCTTTCGAAGGGTGATTTCAGATGTTATGGGGCCCGTTGGCCCCGTACCAAAATCACCCAATTCCTTCCCCGCCGGGATCACCCCGTCACGCCGTAACAGATGTGCCGGGGGATCCCGGCGGGGAATTGGGGAGGGGGAGGGGCTGTGCGGTGTAATGTGCGGCCGCACGGCCCCACCCCCTCCACGCTCCCCGCTGCCCGCCCTCTGGGGAGACGGGCGGGCAGCGGGGCCAATGCGGCCGCCGCGTTGGGCCGGATTTGCCACGGCCCGGGGTCCCGCCTGTGATCCCGGGCCGTGGCGCCCGACCAGACGAGACGCCGGGGTTCACCCCGGCATGGGATTGCATTCGACACGCGGCGGCCTCTGGTCCTGCTGCTTCGGCCGCTCATGTGTTGAATGAAATCCCATGCCGTGGTAACATCTGGGGGGAAACATCAATTTCCCCCAACAGACGTTACACGATCATAGCCACCACGCGGAATTGAACGTGGTTGACTGTGATCTCGTAACGTCTGAAATCACCCTTAGTTTCCCAAGTTTGAAGCAAGCTTGATGTAAAAGAAAAAAATTATCTGTTCAGGGAAGCTTGTTGATATTGTGGTTTGGGAGTTTGAATCCCAGTCATGATTTAGTGGGACTAAGGGGAAAAAAACCTGCATGGCGGTTTGGTTTTTCATTCCATCCTTATCACTTGGCATGTACTGAGATCAGTGTCTCTTACAGTCTTAGAGTGCTTTTAGACAAGACATTCTCCACCCACTGCCCACTCACTATACATGTTACAGGGCACCTATAGGGCAATATTGCAGCCCTGCAACATGTATAAGAAATGTTTAAGTGTGGTTAAACTGTGGTTAGCATCATGTCTGAAAACACCCATTGACTCTGTAGCAATTCAGAAATCTACATCAGATTTTATTAGGAGCATCAATAGAGTCAGAGACTCCATTAAAGACCTACGCTCTGAGTTACCAGAACAATCTCGGCTCCCCAGAGGTAGAACCATAGACGCCTTGGATCAAGTTGCAGTTGAAGTATGCGACATCATAATTTCACATTCCAGAGAACGTTTTGCATTCACTAAACACCGGGTGAGTGCAACGTTATTACAGGGGACTTTGTTTGAAGCACATCAGCGGCCTTTCCAGAGCAAGCATTAACTGAGGTAGTGGAAGCCTACCCAGTGCTTCAGAAAGAAAGACCGAGGACAGAGCTTTCCATCTTGTATGAGAGAGAAGAATTCAGAAAAATGAAGGATGTTTCCACATTGCTGCACATACTTCTGGACAAGAATCTTCAAGTTTGCTTTGCAGAAACAGTGAAATTGTTGTGACCACTCCAATGACAACAGTAGAATCTGAGCGATCATTCTCCACTCTCCAGAGAATAAAAACTTTCCTCAGAAACATAATGTTGGAGGAAAGACTAAATGCATTAGCAATGTTGTCCATAGAGAAGCAGATGATTAAAGAAATCCTAGACTTTAAGCATAGGACAATTGAACTATTTGCTGCACAAAAAGAGCGTAGGGCCCACTTTCATTACAAGCGTTAACCCTTGGAAAGCCCTTTCTAGCTGTGAGCCCCACGGTCTGCTGGTTCAAGTTGTTCATATATTGTTCCTGCCCTTTTAACTGTTTTAGTTGGGTTTAAAATTGTTTGGTTTTTATTTTACTGCACTTTAATGTTTCTCTGAAGGGTTATGTGTGTTACTGGGAGGGAGTGGGGCCTATATAAATAAAGTTATTTTTTGTTGTTATTTAGAGTGTGGTCTTTCTTTAATTCATTTTAATAACAACTGAAATGGGTTGGGGTATCTCTTCCCTCGCAGGGATCAATTGCAGCATTTATGGCAGGTGATTATGTAAGTGCGCAATTTTATGGTTGGCTCTGCCTACCATTGGGTGGGTCCCGCCTACTGCCCCACCAGCCTCAGAAACCACCAGCCACCCCTGGTCTAGGGGGTAGAAAAATATGGGGGACTGGAAAGAGAAAAACTTGAATGACTTGGAGATATATTAAACCTCTTTAACAATTAACTTTAACTATTAGTATTTAACTTCTTATGTTTATTTATTTATTTATTTTAACAAATTTACTACCCTGTCCCTCCCGCACAGTGGCTCGGGGTGGCTTACAATAATTTATTAGAAGACAAAAGCATGCATGATCTTACAGAGGGTAGTCTGATCCTCTTACCACTCTGTCACTCTTCCTTGCTGGGGTGAGCCTTAGGGCTCAGAAGGAACCTGAGGGAAGGGAGCAACTCTGGGGCATGTCACAGGAGGAGGTCGGTCGGAGACATCTATCCCATGCTCCCTGGCAGCATTTAGTGGTCCACCAAGCATCCACTGCCACTGCATAAGGGAGTGGTCATGGTGGTAGGCATCAACTGCGTCCCTTTTCCTGAGGTAGCAGGCGTATGCCTGGCCCTGGCCCTGCCTCCTTTCTAGGTCAAGCCACGGCTGCCTCAGTTGGTCTCTGGCTTCCACCAAGCCCTTACCATGCCCCACTGGCACAGTGCACCCCCTCAAAGGTCCTAACTTCCTCAGGCTCATCCAGTGGGTCTGGTACAGCAGACTGTGCTGGAGGAGGTGGGGAACGGGATGTTGAGAGAAGAGGGGGATAGTTGGGGTCTCTCTCTTTCCTGATCCCTTCTCTCTTGGCTGTAGTGGTGATGTGGTGTGCCACTGGCAGCAGACCTCTTGGACATCGGAATCAAATGAAATTGCTCCAAGTGGCTGAGTCGCCCAGTTGTACCCACATCCTTTCAGCACTCACCTGTCACAAATATTGCACAGGGTCGCACAGGGTTGATTCATGGATGTGGTGTCCTGTTCTTTTTATATAATGCTAGGTTTTATTATATTCTTGTATGGTTTTTTTACTGTACTATTGTACGATTATAGGATTCTGTATTGTATTGCATTATATAATATATATTTAATTTGCATTCATATATATTGACCTGGACAGACTCTAATGGTCAAAGTAAAAAATTAATTCAAAGTCCCCCTTGGAATTACTTTTTAGCGCTACTTTTGGTAATGCTATGGAGTTTAAATCACTGCGTTATGTATGGGGTAGAAAAGTTGATAACTCTCCTTGCTGAATTAATATTATGTATTACAGGCTCTGGTTATTGTTAGGACCCCAAGTAACTAGTGACCTTTGTTGGAATAGCAAGGGTTTTGTTATTTGAATCTCTGTATCATTTATCATTTGTCTGTTCAGGTTTTGGGTCTGAGCGGGCAAGTTGGTTATTTTACTGGGGATTTTGTATGGGTTATGGTTACTTAGGGCTGGATAATGGCATTATTGTTGTATCTGTTGTATTTTAAATTTTTTATTTATTTGTTATTTATGTTTGACAAGACCCTATTGGTCAGATCAATTAACCGAAATTGAATTGCACGGGGTATATTCGGTGGTATGCCAAATGGCTGTGAAAAGTAACGCCACACAGTCCCAAACCTCCTTCTTATCTGTGTCCCCTGGGCCTTGCCCTGTGCTGCCCCTGCTCCTCACCCACCTCCTGCATAGAGACACTAGAACTGCCACTGTGGCTATCCTCTCCTTCCATTTTGATTAATTAACTTTATTATGTGTGGGTTTTAGTGTTTTTTGTTTGTTTTTTTGGGCTTAACTTTAATTTTTTTAACTTCTATTTCTTAACCTTTTTTTAATGAAACTTTCTTTTTCTTCTATGGGTGTCTCCACATGAGTGGTGAGAGTCAGATCCTCATGCGGCCTGTGGTGGCCGAGTATTCTGAGTCAGTTTGTTTTCTGTTCTTTGTTGCGTCTCTGTTCTGTAACTGTGTGTGTTTTTTGTTCTCTGTCTCCCTCTCACACTCAATTGTGTCTCTCTTAACACCACCATACCCAAGTAACTCTCCATGTTCTGGAGTGACCTCGGCAGTCTGTTGGGGGCACCCTTCTTGAGGGCCCCCGTGTGGCCTGAGGGGCCACTATGGAGAGGGCATTCTCAGTGGCCACACCTAGACTGTGAAACTCCCTCCCAGTGGAGGCCCGGGTGGCCCCGGATCACTCCTCCTTCTGTTGTATCTGTAAAACCTGGCTGTTCCGCCTGGCTTTTGTCGAGGGAGATGGGGCGTAGGGTGGGATGGGGGGAGGGGGGTGGTTTGGTTTTGTGCCTTCCCTTTTTTATTGTATTTTATGGTTTTATTGATTTTATATGTTTTAATATTGTACACCGTCCTGGGCTGCTTGGAGCAGGAGGGGTATTAAATGATTTTATAATAAATAAATAAATTAAATAAAGTCCTGACACAACACCCGACACCACACAGGGCATGGCAACCACATGGTATTTATCTTGAAAAATACCAAATTCTCATGAAGATGCCATTCCTGTGAGAAAATAGTAATGTGTGTGCACAAAATGGCCACCATGACATCACCAGTGCCATTTTGTGCACATGAACCATCCCCCACCCCCAAATCTCACCAAGATCTCATACCAGGTTCAAGATCTTGTTGAGATCTTGATCCTGGTTCTCAAAACTGGTGAATTTCTAACTTTAAAAAAAAAAAAAAAAAAATTCATTCAGCCCTAATCTGCATATATTAATTTCCCCAGGTATTTCAGTTTAATAACTCTGCTTAGTTTGTTGTTCTAGTTTGTTGTTCTTAGTTTGTTGTCTGCTTAGTTTGGTTCTTACTTCAATACCAAAATAAACAAATTTGAATAACCAAAACGGATCTCTGATGAAAGGGAAATGAAATTGCAGTTGATCTGTTTCTTTGGATTGAGCAAATCCAGTATTTGGTAGAAAAAAAATCATTTCAGCCTTGTCATTTCAGCCTTGTCTGCACGTGATATGGCAAGTAGCTAAAAACACACTAGAAACAATAATGGTGGTGTGCAAATGGGTTTAAAATCAAAGGGACAAAGTCTAAGTTAAAATCTGCTCCACAGCTGAGCTGAGATGGGCCCTCCGCCGCCCAAAATTGTAGTTGGGGGAGGTTGCCATGCCCCGATGAGAGGGGATGAGAATGGAGGCGGGAGTCGTTGGGGGCGGGGAAAAACCCCGTATGTTTGGCCCTGGGACCTGATTGGTTGCCCGGGCATCACGTGCTCCTGTGGGGGGGCGGGCGCGTAATTGTTCAGTGCGGGGGCAGCCCCTCCCCTTTGCTAGAAGGGGGCGGGGGCATGCCACCTGCACATTGCTGCATCAACTGGGAGCCTCACTCACTTCCGAACCATCGGATAGTTAGCACCCACCCACCCATTCCCTCTGATACTGCGGGTAAAACGGGTTGCTGTTAGGGAACCAAGAAGGAATTTTGGAAGGCATCTCAATTATTATGAGAGCTTTTGAGTTTCGCCTTCTTCGCAGTGTTGGAATAGGTTAAAATTAGTTAAAGGCTTAACAATCTGAACATAATCTGGCAAATTAGAGATGGTTATTGGATTGGAGTCTAATGTTAATGGGGGAACTTTAATTCGGCAAAGGGATTACTGGCAATTAGGCTAATCCGGATATTGTTATAAGGTGGCAATATATTGGCTTGTTAGACTACCTATAATCCATATGTCGCACTGTTGTGGGGGTCCAGTATGGTTAATAAGTGTTTTAGGATAGGTAGTTTAGGATAGAGAAATGAGTCATCTCCATAAGAGATGGGGAGGCGATACCTGTCGATAAGCAGGGCACGGCTAACAACAGGATCGTCACCCTGGGAGGGGTGTATGCCGGGGGGTAAGGGCAAGCACAGCCCTCAAACCTGAAGACACCTTCCTTCTTACTCGTGCCCGTCAGAGTGTTTCCCCTTTGGCCTTGGCCAGGGTGCTGTTCGAAGGGGAAGGTTTGGTAAGTTTGATCTGGTGCTGGCATTGGAGGGCATATCCAAGCCAGACACCTGTTATGGTTTAAACAGGTTATCAACATAAAATACTGGACCCGTGATTGCTTAGCAGCAATCCCCACCAACTTTCTTTGCTCTTGTTATGATTAAAGAGTGTGGCCAGTTTAATCCATATACTGTCTCCGTGTTTCATTTTCGGGGTGTGTGCTGGCAACTTCTGGGATCTTCAGTTCTGACTTCTCACATGCCTGAGGAAGAGGCATGTGTGGCCTGAAAACTTTCATACTCTCATGAACAAAAGAAAAGACATCCCCTGAGCTACTTTGTTTCCATCTTTATATAATGGACTGGTACAGCAACCACTCTCTTGCTTTAGAGATATTCAAAGGTATATGTGAGCAAAAAGATTTATTTACAGGGAGGATACACAAGAAGAAAAACATCTGTCTTGGAAAAAAGGAAGAATTGACTCTCTTGGTAGAGTAACTAACTTAAAAAAAAAAATAGATCCAAACTGCCGTCTCTTCTGAGATTTTTTTTGCTAATCTCTGCAAGCAACAAATCACCTTCAATTTGAAAGAAAATACAAATAATAACAGGTCCGCGTTTTAAAGTCCATTTTGGTTCAGTTAAACAGTGACCTTTAAAACATCCCAGAATTGCTGATGATGCAGTCAGAAGCACTGAAATCTGTCCTTATTTCAGATGTTTCCTTCTTTCTAAAAAATAATTAAAATTGTATTTTTTCTCCCTTTTATAATAGAGGAGGGCAGGATTCCTTAACAACTGCAAAATTGTCAAGGAAAGAAGTTATAAAGGACACACTTGCCTGGCTTAAATTGAACATTTTGACAAGCTTCCCTACTGTTTTCTACAGTTACTTATGTATTTAAGCGACAACCACTTATCCTTTTAGAAATGAAACATAGCCACCTGCAGAGTACTGTGTGGGGACCAAAAGGTATCTTCAGAAATGGGAAATTAGCAATTTGAGAACCACAGCCCTGTTGTGTCACTTTTGCATTCTACTTTTTCATCTTCATTTATTGATGTGAGGGTCTCATCTCAAAGTTTCCAGTGATATTTCACAGACTCTCTAAGCTTTTCTATGGGTTTGGGCTGGATGGGAGCACTCCAGATTCTGAGATAGCAATAATTTCTTCCTGATTTAAGATGAAGCCAGCATCTCAAGGGTAAGCCATGGAGTATAATAGCCTGCGAAGGTTAGAGTGACATCAAAGTGTCAGTAGCTGAATAACCTCAACCAAGTCTGAAATAGCATCACGTGAGCCACATTTTTCATGAAACTTTCAGGTTATTATTATTCTCTTTGAGTCCACTGGGAACCCAACTCCTGACTGAGGGGAAGAATGGAGGGGGGAAATGCTATTAAGGCCAAAAATTAAATTTTAATAAGTGCTTGGGGGCAGCTCCATATTTGCATAAGTCTTATCCATGCATGAAAATCCCAGGGGTTAGCTTCCATCTGTGCATTGCAGCATTTGTTAGCTTCTCCCACTGCATGAAATGGACATGCCACAGATGTTTTAGATTTCATAGCTATTGTGTCTCGAGGAGTACGTGATTGGGTGATGTGGGGAAAAGTTATCAGCACTTCTTTAGATATGCATGACATTACCATTCTCATGTGTTAACTTGATATGAGTTAACTCGGATCCTCAAAGGCCTGTACTGGCACTAGCTCTGTTACAGCATACTCCTTTGACTCTTTAGTACCAGCACTGTCCATTAGCACCAATCTAATCCTCTTGCACTTCAATGGTACTTACAATAGCTAGCCCCAGCATTTATGAACCAAAGGATTGCACCCTTAGTCTTTCTTCATACTACCCATCCACAATAGAATCTCCATAATCTATGTATGTTATGTACGTAACCGGTTTCTGAATGCTTTAGAGAGTTTTCCTAAACTTTATTGGGACTATTTTTATATCCCTCCTCCAGATATCGTCACTTGGTGTAACCTGATTTACCTCCACTGATTTCAGTGGCCCTTCCATGTGGAACTCACTCCTTCCAGATGGTCAACTCAGTTCCTCCTTCCTCACCTTTAAAAAGCACCCAAAGACTTATTTATTCTCTTGGTGCTTTTAGGATCCACTGCTGGTTCCCCTTGATGTGCTTTCTACTCCTTTTTACCTTCCCCCTTTAAATGTTTTTTAATAGATTTCTGTTTTAAATTGATTTTATATTGTTTTATATTCTTTTATGTTGTAAAGCACTCTGAGTGCTGTTTGGCAGGGGAGCACTCTAGAAATATAATAATAATAATAATAATTAATAATTTGTATTATTACCCATTTAAAGGACTTATGAAAGCATATAAGACTTGGCAATTACCTTGAAATAGCTTTGCTGTATGTTAAAAAAATAATAATAAAAAAAAATGACTTCAGACTTTGGAAGGGTAGAAATATAAATGTTGCTTTCATTGGGAAGCTGCCCTTTCCAATGGTATAAAGTTTTCTAGCCAGATCTTCAGATGATGCAAACCTATGTTGCTTTATTTATTTCTAGGGGGCTCTGTTGATTCACTCTACCTAAGGGTCTCGTCCTGAAATGGACATGAGCTAATGAACATTACAGTAATTAAATTCTTCTGAATAGAAAGCTCTTCAGGGCTGGAGGCTTAAATATGACCCATCTTAGATTTGATGGTAGGGTAACGTTAGGAGTTGAGGGAAGCAGAGTGCAATTCTACTTTTAAAGTAAAAAGAAGAAAAAGTTTCCCTGACAATTATTTTGAGAGACAGAGGCTGGTTGTGGTTGCTGCTGGATTTGGAATCTTGGAATAAACCCTGTGAAGTTGGATTAGTGGTCAGAGATCAGGTGAGATGGCTAAAAGTGGCAGAACAAAGATGCATTTACAATGTACATGGGATGTATTTTAATGAGATGCTACCACGCATGGCCACCCAGGAGCCACTCATCCACCTGTCGGAAGGTGGGGCGGGGTGTGTGTGTGCGGGATGCAGCACGCACTCATGGCCACTCACAGAGCACTGCTGCGAAATCCGGTGTGCGCTATGTGGGGCAAGCCAAAAAGGTGTGTGGCAACTGGTGGCCGCATTCCCTGCCGGTATGAACTGGAGTGGCCAGCCGTGGCAGCAGACCAGTCCGCTGCTCCGAGGCACTGTGGATGGGGGACAGAGGACCTGGCCACGAGCACTGAAGAGCCCAGGTTTCCCAGCTCGCATGGTCAGGACATGTCAATGGGTGTTTTTAAATGAGGCACGTCCACACCTGCCCTCCCACCCTGACCACCACACATTCAACTGTTTGTGTGAAGGTGGTGCATGGGGGAGTATGCTCCCGTCAACCATGCAGTGGCTATTCTAGCCATGCATGGATCACCAGTGAAGAATGGGGAGTGCTCCGTGCAGGGCCAGCCACATGGGCGGAGACTGCCTTCATGGCTGGGGTAGCCAGGCAGGAAGCTGCCTGTGTGAAGCACACGTCGTGTATGGGTGCCCTACAGCCATGCCACACAGCGACCACAGACACCCCCCACCTTGCTCCTTTAAAAGCATCCAATTTCAAAGGCCAGCCCTGCGTGCTTCCCCCTCCCCCATGGTCCATAGCAGTGGGAAGGGGAGGTGGCTGCCATGGTAGCCATGCTGGGAGCTGCCCATTAGAATCCCTCCCCACGCACTCTACCTGAGTGGCTGCTCCGCAGCAGCCATGAACCCCCCCCCAGCCTTGCTTGTTTAAAAACACTCCATGGATTCACACTTTACACTACAAAAGGCAAAACGCAGGGAATTAGTCAAGCAGAATCAGAATTGGAGAGAGCTGCAATGGATGTATCTTTCACACAGGCTAGCCTAGCTAGCTCCCCAAACCATGCTGGGTATGGGGAGCGGTGTGTGCTCAGCACTGTGGCTCTTTTTACATGGAAGCCCCCCTCCCCGCTAGGTGTTCAGGTGGGGGTTGGGGGGAGGGCGTTCGTGTAAACGGCTGGTGGTGGGTGGGGGGATGGGTGTCCGCTCGGTGTTCATCTGTGTGAATACTGAGCAGGGATGGGTGGGGGGGTGTGAGCTCTCCCACGCAACAACCACTTCCACCCATCTCCACCCACCTTCACACACAGAGCCCCCTGGAAAACCATGGGTGTAGATGGGTGGAGGTGGGTGAACAGACACCCACCCACCTCCACCTAACGCAGCCAAACACCCATCCCCCCACGCACTTCTGTCAGTGTAAAAACGGCCTGTGTCTGTGTATTTAGAGTTTGGGAGGTGCATTATTAGCAAAATGAAGAAATGGAATTGGGCTTCATTTTGGGAACCATCAAACCCTCTATCCATGTCAGACATTTTGGCATTCATTGACACTGCTCAGCAACCTTTCCGATAGGGACCAAACACTTCCCAGGTGTACACTTATTGGTGCACATTTTTGGGTTGGAACTCATGGACTGTATGCTTTAGAACACTTTTTGGAGTGAGGGAAGCCAACCAAATGCTTGCTAGGTAGCATCTTGTGACAGGAGTTCTTAATATTCAGTAACATATATTTTGACCACAGATGGGTGGGATTAGTGGTCTCTCCATCCTAATGTTGGAAGGAAGAAGCAAGAAAGTTACATGGTGACTAGAAGGAGCCAATGGAAGCATGGCCACCCCCACATTCAGAAGGTGCTGAGCTGGGTTGTGATCCAGTCTGGTATGCAAGGGACAGATCATGACAGACCTCTCCTATGACTGAGGTGAAGGAATTAGATTGAGAAGCTATCCCCAAAAGTTAAGATTCCCCCACTCATTATAAAGCCAATGCCAATCAGTGTGTGTACATATGTCTCTATCCACCTCATCCACAGTGACATATAAAGGAATCTGTAGCAATTTTTCTGTCCCAGAAAACAAGCATACAGAAAATATATTTTCTTTCCCATTACTTCAACCCTTCATGTCTCTCTTTTCTTTTTGTTTCTTATGCATTAATTTAGATGAACTCCAAGATGTCAAGTTAGCCTTGAACATGATCTTACTAATTAAGAAGTGTTAGTTTGTTTATTTAGGTTCAAATTTGTGATTCACTGGTTCTATTTTCTGCTCAGCACATGTGGACATCTTTGATTTCTCATTACATCTGCGATATTTTAGTATAGTACATACAATTAATATATTTTTAAAAGAACAGGATATGCATAAATACATATGCACACACAAATATATATATAAATATGTGTGTAGAGTAAAAAGTGAATCATTTTTGTTGGCATGCAGCCCTGTTTTGGGGCTGAAGCAACACTACTGCTTAAGGCCCTTTTTAGTTACATGGGTCTCTCCCACTCATGAACATGCAGAAATCTGCATGTTTATGAGTGGGCGCAATCTGTGTGAAGGTTGCGGCGTGGACGGACATGGTGGGCGGGTGTGTGTGCATGCTCCCGCCTAACACGCATCCCCATTCACCCACCGCTCAGCCCCATGCACGGAGCAACCGGGGAAAACGGAGGTTGCTCCGTGCATAGGGATGAGTGGGATGTGTGTGTCCGCCCACCGCGCACGCACCGGCGCAGCCCCCACGCAGTGGCACCGTGTAAAAATGGACTGAGTGTATGCAGTATGTTGTGCTCACTTTAATCCAGAAAGGAGATTTGGGCTTAAGCTTCACCATGTTTGGGGCACAAGAAATGTAAGGGATAATCCCAGATTTCATTCTAAAGCCAAACTATTTTTAGCCCACTTCTTTCCAACATAGCTTTGGAAAAAGTAAAGTGAAATAAAATGCAGATTAATTGTCTAGATTTTGACCTCCATTTCTATATCGTTCCTTATTCAGGGCAAGCTTCACAGCCCTCACATATCCAAACACCTCTCTAATTTGGACAAATGGCATGTTCCATGAGATGCTGACATATAGGTGAAAGAAGGGTCTACTGCACTTGGCTGCTAGTGTTAGGACACGGACCCACTCCATGAGTGAATATTGGGGCTGGTACCCCAATATCCAAATGACCTCTTAAATTTAGGGGGAATTAGTCAAATTTATTCAAAGGGTCCATGCGTGTCCACGGGGATGAATCAGAGGACATGATGCACTGCCAGCTGGCTGGAATTTCCCTCCCACACACCCACACAGAAAGGGGATACTCTGATAGAAATGAGGGAGATTTATTGACAAAGAACTACGTATAATGCATAAACAGTTCACCCATGGGACAATTAGGATGCTACAAGTAATTTTCTATACCCTCCCACCAAGCACTATACAATGATTCACAGAGAAAAACCCTCCGATCTGGTTACCCTGGTGTAAATGGACATTGCGAGAGGGAGAGAAAGGGGAAAGGGGAAAATAAGCAATATTACCTATCCAGTGCTGTTGAAAAGGGACAGGTAACCCTGTAGTTCCAGCGGCATTTGGAGAGGGTGGGGGGGGGAAACGCTTGGACAGACCAAAGGGGGGTAGTGGTCTGGGTGAAATCCTTGAGGCAAGCACGCACAGAGTAATCTGCTTGTGTCTGCATTCAAGAATGACCCAATTTGCTCATGGGGGCAAGGGCAGTTATAGGTTTCTAAGAGGCAGGATAAGGGCCCCCAAAGGTACTACTTGCACAAAAGGAGTCCCACAGGCACTTCGTGCACAAAAAGGCTCTCAAAGGTGCTCAGGAATGATAGGGCTGAAAAAGAAACCCTTGCATGATGTGTTGGTAGAAATAGAGCCTTGAAGGATTTCAATGGGAGGCATGGCAGGATGAACCAGAGGGCAAAAGGGAGTTTCTATAGACAGGGGGAAGAAGGCCATTCTTAAACAGGCGTGGAGCGATCAGCCTAACGGTCGATCTAGTGCTTGTTCAGAGTTTTGGGTGGCCGCGGAGGGCTCATCTCAAAAGAGGGAGGCCACCTGTTTTTGATTTCTCCATTGTTTTACCCAGGAGCCTCCCTTGTTTCATTCTCTTATTCCTTCCGACCAGACTGGTTTTGCATGGGTCTTTTTCTTTCTTTTTCCTTTTCCCCCTTCTGTTCCCCTACACCCTTTGATCTGTGTCTCGTGGGGTGCTGCCAAGGGGGGTGTCTATGGTTTTTTTGGGGGGAAATGGTGTCGTTCCTAACAATTGAGGGAGGGAGCCAGTGGTTCAGAGTAGCAAGGAGGGAGAATCTAAACATTTTACACACACACACACACACACACACACACACACACACACACACACACACACACACACACAGATTTGATGTAAAATGAGTCAGTAAAATTAAGATTTATTCTAAGCGTGTAGAGAAAGTAAAATTGCCATGTTGGTCCCAAATATAGGCAACAGAGACAAGTAGTACAACAATGATATCTTTTATATTGGACCAACTCCAGTTGGTGGAGGTATTCAAGCTTTCAAACCTTCATCAACTAGAATTGGTCTAATAGAAGGTTTACTCCAAAGCAAAACCCAAATAACCCTTCCCTATACCTAGCATCTTGTGTACGTTCCATTCACATTGCAGTCACAGTAAACAGGAATTACTAATTTTTGGAATTTGGGGGTGTTGGGCAAGAAAAAAATGTGTTTCTTGCCACAAAAGATCATGACCAAGTGTTGACAAGTAGAGACAGAGTGAAGGCATGAGCCACCTAAAGTTGTGCCTATTTGTATACTGAGGGTCATGGCAAATGACTTATTCAGCCTACACCATGAGCTGCTGAAGGCAGGATGGGGCTGGATATAAATATTATATAAAATAAATAATTCACCTCCAGAGCAGATGTAACCAGGGCCCCATGCATTCTGCGGTTCCACCATTGTCGCCAATGGGGAAAACAAAGAATACACAAGGCCCTAGCTTTCAACTCAGCTTCTCAATTTGTAATGAATGTTGGTGTGTCCTTAGGGACAGCACTAGCGGCCCCCAGGACTTAGGATCAAAACCTCTGAGTTCTATTTAGTTTATGACCCTTTTTTGGACCCCCTTTGGGAGGTAGAAAAAGGCAACTTGCTCCAGCTGAGATGTGGGGTGATTTCAGACATTACGGGTCCCGTTGGCCCCATACCGAAATCAACCCATTCATTCCCCACCGGGGTCACCCCGTCACGCCGCAACAGACGTGGTGGGGAATCTGGGAGGGTGCGGGGCCGTGCGGTGCAACGTGCGGCCGCACGGCCCCGCCCCCTCCACGCTCCCGCCGCCCGCCCTCTGGGAAGACGGGCGGGCGGCGGGGCCAATGCGGCCGCCGCATCGGGCCGGATTCGCCACGGTCCGGGATCCCGCCGGTGATCCCGGGCTGTGGCGCCCGGCCAGACATTACTTTGTTTTGGTCCCTGCTGGGGATCTCTTTGAACACGCTTCCCAGGACATTCCCCCGGCTAGCCCGGGAAGCGTGGTTCAAATTGACCCCATGTGGGTATTGACCGTGGAGAACATCTGGCGGCCGCCAAACAGACGTTCGAGACACATTGACCACAGGTGGGTATTCACCGTGGTTCACTGTGATCTCGTAACGTCTGAAAATACCCGTGGTCCTCCCATCTCCTCCCTGTAGTTTGTCTGGGTGTAGCAAGGACACATCATAAGGCCTGTGTATCAACATAACCGTTCTCCTGTGCTGAAATTCTAATGTATGCTTTAATCAAGTCAAGGTAAACTCCCTGCTTGTAACCTAACCCATTCTCTCCTAAAAACAAAGAACTGTTATCACTGCATGACCGAGACCATCCCTTCCAAGTTCCCAAGTAGTGTATTTAAGCTCCTATCTTCATACTATTGGCAGAGTTAGGCCCTTTTCACACAGACACTCTAACACAGATAAAATGGGTGTTACATTTTATTATACATGTTGCAGAGCTGCAGGTGTACTCTATGGGTGCCCTGCAACATGTATAATAAAATGTAACCCATTTTATCAGTGTTCGAGTGTCTGTGTGAAAAGGGCCTTACTGTGGACCGAGGACATGTTGCATGTAACTCTCCCAGGACAAGATAGAAGGATTCCTGTCTTGGTCCCAGACTCTGAGCAATAAACTAGTGAATTGTTCTAGAGGAAGTCATGTCTGCCTTGTTAGTTATTTTGCAGTTAGTGTGTGGAACCCTGCATAACATCATTGCAGCAGACTGGGACCTTCGAATCTAGGACTGTATTGTACACCAGCCACCACTCTACTCTGATTGAGCCAGTCCACAAGTGTCGACTTTCTATTACCTGAAATCTTGGAGGTGCCTTCAGTTACCTAAAATATAAGTGGGTTAGACCTGCTCCAGTAACTCACTGAAGAACACCCCAGAATTCTGTACCTAGTTTCAGCAAACACGCACTTAATATATTTATATTATACAAAGCTCCTGTAGAATAAAGTTCAATCAAGGTTATAAATCAGAGGTGGGGGATCTCAGGCACAGGGGCAAATACATCCCACAACTAGTTTTTATGTGGCCATTTCCCAGTTCCTGGATTTGGCCCCTTGATCCATTTCCTACCTTCAATCACTGAAAGACTGAGCTAAGGGTAAGGAAGTAGAGATGAGAACATATATTCAAGGATTGGGGACAGATCAGTGGCACAGATCCATGATTTGACTCTCTCCTCCTTGAGTTCGCTCTTTAAGCACCCCAACCCCCAAGTTCTATGGGTAAAAACAGATGTGATGGTGGCCCACGGCATGTCTATTTTAGTGCTGTCAGATGTTAGCCTGGGACTGCCTCGGAGCGGGTAATCAGCTAGCCTGGGCTGTGTCCTCAGAAAATCTCCGAGGCCACAGCTTAAGCTAATGGCCACTCATGTGGGCCAACGTGGGCCATAGCAGGTCAGCACATCTGTTCTGCCACACCATCATGGCCAGCCACCATGGCTGTCTGTTATGGTAGGGGGCGGGGCTCTGGAAACAGGTCATGGGCAGGGATACCTGCCCACATGTTTGCTGAGCTCCCCACCCTACCTGGGCCTTGCAGGTGGCGGCATGGCTCTCTGGCCATGGGCACATTTGTTCTGACTCAGCCTGTGCTGTGTAGGCTGTGGTTTCCTGCCCCATGCTGTGCCACCTGCACCAAGAATCTGTTTTCTGGCAAGATTTTTGTCCTTTTTAAATGGACGCCCCCTCCCCACATGTGCGACTGGGTGGGCAAGGGGGGGGCTCCGTGTGACTGCTGGTGCGGATGGGTGAGGGTGCGTGCATGCTCCCGCACTCCACCCACCTCCACCAATCCCCCACTCATGGAGGCACTGGGGACAACGGAGGTGCCTCTGTGCATGGAGATTGGTGGAGGTGCCTGGTGGGTGGGCATCTGTGTGATGGGTCACTCACATGCTGCACACGTGCCATGGCCGCCACTGAATCCTCCAGCACTGTGGCTCCTCCCAGGCCCGTGTGAAAAGGGCCTTTGTCCTAGTAGAGATATAGGATGGCTAGATATGCAAATTTTAGTGGACACTTATGAGAAAATCAGGTTACAGGGCTGCGTTGGCTCCAATGTATTAGTATTATTTTATTATAAGCATTTATATAGCCCCAGCGATGTACCTGGCACTTACAAAGAATAAGATAGACACGATCCCTGCTCGAGAGCTTACAATCTAAAGACAGGGGGAGGGGAGACAGCAGGAAGGGAAAACAGAGGGAGAGACAAGGGATGTGACATTTATGAGGATGCGAAAGCTCACATACATGTTCTTGGCTTGGCTACAGTAAATTGGGAGTTTGCAGATAACAGGTGCTTATCAGGAGTTCAGAAGGGCGGAGCAGAAGAGGTGGGTTTTGAGGAGGAACTTGAAGGCGTTGAGGGTGGGGACAAGGTGGACGAGGGCAGGGAGGGAGTTCTAGGCGTGTGGGGTAGTGAGGGAGAAGGGACGAAGGTGGTTGGGGGAGCAGGGGAGGTGTGGGAGGGTAACGGAGGGGATGGAGGAGGAGTGGAGTACTCAAACAGGGGTTCGGAGGGATATCAGGGGAGAGAGGTAAGGGGGAGTGAGGTTGTGAAGGGTTTTGTAGATGAAGACGAGGCGCTTGTGCAGAATACGCTCGGGAAGAGGGAGCCAGTGGAGAGAGGAGAGGAGAGGAGAGGCTGCATGTGGTCAAAGCGATTGGCTAGGTGGATGATCCTGGCAGCAGAGTTTTGAACAGAAATAAGGGAAGAAAGGTGGGAGCGGGGAAGGCCAGCAAGGAGGAGGTTACAATAGTCAAGGCGTGAGATGACTAGGGCCGTTTTTAGATGAGCGTGCGACCCACTTGCGCATGGTTTCAAAAACACTGCGAGGCAGGATTACACGAGATGCCGCCGGGGATCATGCGCATGGGAGGGGGACTTACCTACCTCGATCACCGACCCGATCAATTCGCATCCGGAAAAGAATGCGCGTCCCACTCCCATGCGTGTGATCCCTGGAGGCATCTCGTGTAATTCCAGTTTGCGGTATTTTTGAAACCATGCGCGAGCGGGTCGCGTGCTCGTCTAAAAACGGCCTAGGGCATGGATGAGAATTTTGGCAGAGGAGACAGACAGAAAAGGGTGGATCTTGGCAATGTTGTGGAGGGAGAAGCTGCAGGATTTGGCAATGGAGCCAATGTAAGGTTTGAAGGTAAGGTGTGAGTCAAAGATGAAGCCCAAGCTGCGGGCTAGGGAGGATGGAGATTCCATCAATGGCAATTGACAGGGAAGAGGGAGAGGAAGGATTGGGAGGGAAGATAAGGAGTTCAGTTTTCGCCATGTTCAGTTTGAGTTGGCGTTGAGACATCCAGGCGGAGATATTGGAGAGACAGTTGGTGAGACGAGCTTGAACAGAGGGGGAGAGGGAAGGAGTGGAGAGATAGAGTTGAGTGTCGTCAGCGTATAGGTGGTATTGGAAGCTGTGGGAGGCAATGAGTTTGCCTAGAGATTGGGTGTAGATAGAGAAGAGAAGCGGGCCAAGGACAGAGCCTTGGGGAACCCCAACCGAGAGGGGTAGGGAGGAGGAGGCGGAGGAGTTAGGAAGAGATATATTGAAGTAGCGGTCAGAAAGGTAGGAGGAAAACCAGTCAAGGACAGAGTCCCAGAAACCAAGGGAGTGGAGTGATTCAAGCAGGAGCGAGTGGTCAACAGTGTCAAAAGCAGCAGAGATCAAGGAGGACCAGAATAGAGTAAAGGCGGTTGGATTTAGCCACAAGAAGATCATTGGTGATCTTAGCAAGAGCGGTTTCAGTGGAGTGAAGGAGGCGAAAGCCAGATTGGAGTGGGTCAAGGGAGGAGTTGGCAGAGAGGAGGTCGAGGCAACGGGAGTAGACAAACCATTCAAGGAGCTTGGAAGCAAAAGGGAGGAGCAAGACTGGATGGTAATTAGAGGGTTCAGAGGGATCCAGAGTGGACTTTTTGAGGATGAGTGAGACAGTGGTATGTTTAAAGGCAGAGGGGATGGAGCCAGTAGAGAGGGAGAGGTTGGTGATGTGCAGGAGGGGAGGGGCGACGGTGGAGGCAATGGAGGTCAGGAGGTGGGAAGGAATGGGATCGAGGGGGCAAGTGGATGGGTTGGAGGAGGAGATTAGGGAGGAGATTTCCTCAAGGGAGATGGGAGGGAAGGAGGACAGGAGAGAGGTGCGGAGAGGAGGAAGAGGGGGGTAGCCTTGCAAGCTGTATTTCTCATAAGTGTCATTTAAAATGTGCATATCTGGCCTCCCTACTCAGGGAAATGAACCCTAGCCTCCAGCTAGCACCCCAGCCACTGGACCACCCTGCATCTCTACAGGTGAATGGATTTCTTGTGGTTTAATTTATATGATCATCAGCACTGAGGGTAAGGCAGGAAAGCATTGATGAAAGCCAAATAAATGAACCAGGTTTGGTTTGGGGTTTTTTAGTTTTGATTTCCAAACCCAAAATGACCAATATCAATATTTTCCTTGTCTGTCACATTTTGGGGTACACACTCATTCTGGAAATATTTCCCAGGGCTCAGCCCCCATTAAATTGATTTACTCAAGCTGAGTCCTGGCAAGCCCCACTCCCACCCCCAAATAAGCCCCCTCTGGAATAGGATATGGGAGGCGATTCCTGGATCAAGGGAACAGGGTTTATGTTGGAGACCTAATTGTGGATGAAAATAAATGTGCAGCTGGCACACCAGGTATACGATCTGGAAGGGGTGGCCGTCCCTCGCAGGGTCAGGTTGGGGCCCAGATCAAACATGCGCCACTGGGTCAGCTAGCGAGTCCTCCCCACCCCCCAGCGGAAGAATGGAACAAACGCGTGACCAAGTGGTCCCGCACCATGTGTCCCCGCCCCCAGTGTCACATGCTCCACCATGATGGCCAGCCATGGCAGCCAATCACGGGCAGCTATGGCTACCGGTCATGGTGGCCCCCAATTCCCAGCGGAGAATGAGGCCACAAACAGATGCGCAGGTCCACTATGACCCATGTTGGCTGTCTGACTGGGCCCAGGATCTTCTGGAGGACCACATATGGGCCAGCCACTTACCCAGGCTGGGACAGCAGCAGGCCCACATCTGGCAGGCTGGAAATAAATGTGATGGAAAGTCTCAGGGCCATGCAGACCATAGTAGGCCCTCGTCATGTTTATTATCATCCTGTGTCTGTCTATGAGCTTGTAAAGAAGCTTGAGTCCACTGGCAGGGAGGAGCCCTGGGAGGAGCCCTGGGAAAAGAAGGGTTTTGTGGAGAAGAACAAATAAACTGTCTATTGCTTGCGGGAACAGTGTGTGTTGGTGTTTGGGGGGGGAAACTGAGGCACAGACTCTGCAAAAGGGTGCCAGTGAGAGCAACTGAAATTGTGCAGATTCAGCACAGAACCTGGTAAATCCCAGTGGTTTAATTAGGGTTGCCATCTCTGCAAATTTTTAAGGAACAGTTATGAAAAATACATGTTGCAGGGTGCCAATGCAGGCCCTGCAACATGTATTTTTCATACGTGTTCCTTAAAAATGTGCAGAGGTGGCAACCCTAGGTTGAATGAGAGTTTCATTTAGGCGAAAGAGAAACTCCTGCAGTGTGAATCCATTACCTGAGAAAGAGTTCAACCAACCCCTTGAGAACTGAAATCACAGACTTTTCCAGCAATCACCAGTTCTTGCAAGTTGGCAATGCGGGAAGATATTTTCTCAGCCAAATTCAGCTTCCTATTTATCTTCCCGCCAAGGTTGAACCTGTCATTACTCAGAGATTCTTTATCACCATCAATGAGGTAGTGTCTCTAACTTGTGGGTCAGGCTTATGCTCGGATGCTCTCTAATAAACCTATTTTTCATTTGAAACATCATCCAGGCAGGTCTTTTCTAGAAGCTGAACAATATCTTCCCTTTTAACCTGGGGACATGAAATGGTTCTGACTCCCTCAAAGTCAATTGGGAAACTGTGTTTCAGCAGGTCTGCAGGAGAGCTCGGAAGATACAGACAGAAGCTTGTACACCAGTCGTGCAACTTTAGGGTAAACATTTGGTGGGTGCTACAAGAGGAGAGGAGAGGCCTTTAACCCTCAATTAGCCATCCTTCATCTATTAAAGTCTGTGGAATCTGGCCCATTGACTTCAATGGGTGCAGGATTTGCCCTTCATGTCCTGTTGATAAAAAGGCAATCTTTCCCTTTGTTTGTCTCAGCTCAGCAGGGAATCTTGAGAGTACATTTCCCTCTGAGACTGCAGCTCCTCACCCCAAAACCTTTTATTTTGCAAATTAAATCATTCATTTAACCCATTAAAGAACTCAGTTTTTTTTTTCAGAAACTGACCTGTAATCTCCTTTTCTGGGCTCAAAGGTTGGCTGCTTATGGCAGTGTGTTTGCTGGCAATGATGAGTCATCATGGCTGAATTAGTTCCCTGATTGGCCTGCACGCCACCACTAGCAGCCTCAGCCAGGCTCAGACCTGAATACAGCTGGGCTGAATTAGAGCTATATATAAACAGGAAGACCCAGCTACGAAGGGGGCAAATGCAGTAGAGCTTCAGGCTGGGAAGGAAGCTGGTGGCAGGGCTTGTAGCAACCCAGGGATGGGAGTATTGCCCTTGAAGATCCAGAGGCTTGCTACCATCAGGCACCTTGGAGACAGAGGCCGCTTTTAGATGAGCGGTGCTCCGTTTCGCGTCGGCGGCGCGCATATTTTGAAACCTCTGCTTGGTCTAATTAGACGAGACGGAAGTGGCTTAATATGCGCATATTATGGCGGAGGCGCATTTTTTAAGTGCACAAATTAAATACCTCATAATTGAGGTATTTAATTTGTGCACTTAAAAAATGCGCCTCCGCCGTAATATGCGCATATTAAGCCACTTCTGTCTCGTCTAATTAGACCAGGCGGAGGTTTCAAAATATGCGCGCCGCCGATGCGAAACGGACCGCCGCTCGTCTAAAAGAGCCCAGAGTTTCAGAGAACTGGGGTTATAGCTAGGGGGACCATATTATTTTAAAGGAAATCTGGGCTACTGTGTTTCAAGTGTAAAAATGGAGCTATTACATTAAAAAAATAAAATAAAATCTAATTTGAATTATACCAGTATAAGCATTGATAGCTTCCAAAAATGGAAATTAAGGTTTAACAAAAATTATGATATGAAACTTTTATGAAAAAAGAAAATAAAAATAGCCCAAGAACATGATCCAGTCCAAATTATTGACTACTACTCCTGGGATAGGAGTTTTCCAGCTGGCCAGCGGGGTGGTGTTTACTCTGAGAAGTATCTGTGGTCATAGAAATGTTCACTCTGCGCCCCCACCCCCCCAGGGCACTCAGCCCTACCCTTTCCCCCATTCTTCCTGGAATCCCCTGGTACCTTTACTGGTGTCCTGGGGCTGGGTTTTCTCCACTCTGGCTCACTGCTTGCTTGTTGGGAGGCATCTCCGTGCATGTGCCTGGGGTCCTGTGCACTCTTCAGCAAGCAAGTCCTCTAGATGATCAAAGAACAGCAACATGATACAATGGGAACTTTGTAAATTCCAATGGATCCAGAAGCAGGGTCCATTTCTTTAAAAATTTGTGCTCTAAGCTTAGAGCATTGTTAATAAAGAAAGTCCTAGCCAAAGAGCTGAATTTTCAATGGAACCTTTTAAACTGAAACTACAGAATGTGCATGCAGACCTGTATAAGCTCACTGCATCATCGTATATGCTTGCTGAAACCTATTTTTGCACTTGCTGATAGCTGTTTGCATGTCTTCAATAAATTTTGGGCATCCATATTCTGCCAGTTCCTTAAATATGTGGCACTTTAAACAAGCTGCTGCTTCAAGCAAGTAGTAGTCATTTGAACCTGTCAACATGCATCCTTTCTGTAGAGCAGACTGATCATGCTGCAGAAATCTGTTATCTTGCAAAAGTAGTTTAAATACAGTCTGTGGAAGAAATTTTGCAAATGCTGAAATAACGAAGAAATGCATTATTGGTGATCCAACAGCTGAGCCTCTGGTTTCTCTCGTCCATTAGGGGGCGGGGTGACTGCCCATGGTGGATTGTATTAGATTATCACATGGCAGATGTGGATATTTGTTGCAGAAGTGATGACTTAGAGGCTTGGGTTCTGTGACTTGACCTGAGTCCAACAGGACCTAACTTGGGTAGACCCCTAGGCCAAGCCCCCTCAGATTCGAGTTTTGCAGCTGTGGGAGGCCCCTCCCACCATGAAGCACCATGATGTCAAGTTGCTCCATGGGGGCAGGGTTACATCAGAAACATGCCTTGGCCCTGCCTCATTTTTGACATAGTCCACCCCCAGTACTCCTCCATGGGGGACAGGACCATGCTGGAAGGGGGAAAGAAAGACGGAGTCCCCCCTCCTCCGCCCCTGGCAACCCTTTTCTGATACAAGGGGTATGGGAGGGTAGGGCCAGCTGGATGAATCAGTTTAGGATTTGGGCCTGGCTTGGTTCCGGTGTAGTCCAACTTGAGTTAGTATTGGGCCCAAATATCTTATTCTGTTCTGAGCACCTTTTGTGCTAATGCTGTAACCTTCTAACAATCAGCCTCATAGTGAAAGACTGCTCAATGCATTGTTTTCTTAGAGGAGTATTAGAAGTTCACATGGCATCACCTGAGGCTCTCTACTGGATTTCTTAGCTCTTCCTCTGAATAGGTCAGCTATTAAAATGTTGCTGTTCCCCATATATGAGAGAATGCAGTCCCTTGTGCTTCATCCCAATAAGAGACAGAAATTGATAGTTTGCTGTAGATGGCTAAGGTTTTCCATGTCTATATCTTAAACTTTGAAATGCACATTACTTAATAAAACATCACTTAATAAAACTTCATCACGCATGTGCGTGGGTGAAGTTCTTTAAACCGTAACAGCCATTATGGATTCATTGTGTTCTCCAGGAAAGAAAGACAACATTACGACCTAAGAGAACAAAGAGAAACCTTGGGTATTTTCAGATGTTACGAGATCACAGTCAACCACGGGGAATCCCATGGCATGATCGTGATCCCGGAACATCTGTTGGGGAGGGGAACGGAAGTTCCCCCCCAGATGTTCACCCCCATGAATCACGGGGGGGAATCACATTCACCACGCAAACGGCCCTGTTTGCATGGTGAACGTGATGAAGGGGACCGCATAATCTGTCCCCAGACCACGGGCGGGATTCCAGGCTGTGGTCAATGCGGGGGGGCGGGGCTATGTGGCCACATTGGCTGCGGCGCCCACCTTTCTCCTGGAGGGCGGGTGGATGGGGCAGTGTGGGGTGGGGCGGTGCAGCCACACATTGCGGCGTGCAGCCCCGCCCCCCTGGATTCCCTGCCGGGATCGGCCACCGCGTCTGTTCGCAGTTACGCGGTGGCCCCGGCGGGGAATCAGAGGGGTGATTCTGTGCCTGGCTAAATTGGCCCTGGCACATCTGAAATCACTCCTTGCCTCACAACAATTTTTAAAAATTACTCATGCCAATGTCGAGGGATAGCTATTGATGTCAGATGGCATTAGGGAGACACCGGTATACTTAAATTGCATTCAGGTTTTCTGTAGCATGTGTGCTGGGGAATCAAAGACCTATTCAGAGGGAGAGCTGATTTTCTTATATTAGTTAATGACATAACTTGCTCCCCCTTCCCTGCCACATCTTTTTGGAGTCCATACAAGCTGGAGGTTTAAAAGAAGGAATATTCTTTCTGCCAGTTCTTTGTGAGTCATAATTGTGAGTTGTAAGGAGGGTTGGTTTTTTAAGACAAAGAACATATCCTCATTAGGAGCCAACTGTGCTTCTATGCCTGTCATTTTTGTGGGCAAATTACTCATGACACATGAGATTTGAAAAAAATAAATAAATGTTATAGTTTCTAAAACAATTGACAGCAAAGGATTCCCTCCCCCATTCAGAGTGGCTCCACACAGTTTTGCTGTACAATACGGCTCTCAAACATTGGGTCTATAGATGCACTCCTGACATAACTCGAGTGAAACCTGCTTAACGTGTTGTTAATAGTAAGAGGAGGGATTTTTTAATATACTTCTTGTCTCAATGCTGAATGTGAATGGCCTCCACTGTACAAAGCCTGCAATTACACAGGAAAGAAAAGACCTTCCATGAAATGTGTGTCCTTTAAGTTAAAGTGTTGTTGAAGTGCTACCATATGTGCCTATTAACATTTCTTCCACTGCTGCTGTTACTTGTGAATTCAAACAAGTTTTCTGATTACAAACTAAACCGACCTAGCAGAGAGGTAAACATGCTGTTCCAATATAAAACAGCCCTCTTGCCTTGTCACGCCTTCCCCTCTCTCTATGAATATCTGCTATTGTCACTCATTAATGTGCAGGATTTTGATATGTTAATTTCTAGTATCATTAAAGTATAATAATCATTTGTCCTTGATCAACCAGCTTTTGCTTATGCAAGGTTCAGCTTGTCAGACCTAATCACAAACTTTATCCAGTTCCTCCTGAGGCCAGTGAATTGAGGGTGAAAATAAAGACAGGAAAATACTAGTTACTAGTGAGTCAGAGGCTGTTTTTGTTGGTGTATGCAACATCCATAAGTTAAAGTTACTGTATTAAGAACAGTGATTGACTATAGAGCCACCAGATGGCACTGCTAAGTTTATGTGTACATGGAAGGGAGATGGGGTTTTGTAGTTGAATTCCTTTGTGTAACCACTCCTTCCTCCCTTCTCTCTCTTTGTCTCAGTCTCCATTTTGTCTTATTACTAGTTAGATGCAACTAAGGATCTGTGCCTGAGAAAGCTTAAGTAAAGTTCTGTTTTTATACCTTCAGCTGCATTTGTCCTTACTGATTGCGAATCAGTTATTACTCTGGTTATGGGCCCAGACCTCTTCAGAACAACCCAGAATAACTCAAAAGACTGGAAGTGAGCTGAAAGGAAAAGAGGCCCAAAGGAAACTCCCAGAGGAGGCCAACTAACAGTAAGTGAGCAGAAGAACCAGAATCCCAATCTGAGGGGAGGGAAGCAAGCATGGCCAGCAGCTCTGAATTAAAGCTTTCAGTCTGCAAGCTGAATAACACAAACTACCAGTTGTGGAAATTCAAAATAGAAATGCTCCTATCCAAAGATGACCAGTGGGAGGTGATCACCACAGACAGACCTGCAGCAAACCCTGAGGTGTGGGACAGGAAGAACAGACAGGCAAAGGCAACCATAAGCCTGCTAGTAGAAGATGACCAGTTAATCCACATAAGGGAGGAGGCCACAGCAAAGGGCATGTGGAATGCACTGCAGAAGCTGCATGAAAGGACCAGCTTGAACAGTAAGCTGTTTCTCCTAAGGAAACTGTACCAGATGAGACTTGGTAAAGGGAAGGAGATGCAGGATCACATAAATTCAATGCTGGAAGTGGTAGCACAACTGCGAGGCATCGGTGAAGAGATAAAAGACAACCACGTGGCGGCCTTACTTCTCTGCAGCCTGCCTGAATCATACAGCGCCCTCATAAACGCCCTAGAGACAAGGCCTGAGGCAGAACTAACACTGGAATTTGTAAAAGGGAGACTCATGGATGAATTCCAGCGCAGGAAAGAAATCATGCAAGACAATCAGGAACAGGATAAGGAAACTGCCCTGAGAATTGCAGACAACAGATTGCACAAGAAGGAAACAAGGGCATGTTTTCGGTGCAAGAAAGAAGGACACCTAAAGAAAGACTGCTCCATATGGAAGGCAGAACAACAAAAGCGATCTCCACAAGTGTCTAAGCAAAGGGCCAAGGCTACAACCAGTGACACAACCACAGAACAGTGGAGAGGATGTTTTAGAGCAACACAGACCAACTCATCACAGGACTGGTGTGTCGACTCTGGAGCCACGAGTCACATGACCAGCAACAAGAGCTTTTTCACGGTACTGGACCCAAGCAACAAAGAAGAGATATACTTCGCTGATGGAAGCAGCATCACTGCAGAAGGTATTGGCGAAGGAATTCTAAGTTGCAACAAGTCACACGGAGGCACACTAGCAATACTGGTAAAGGATGTGCTGTATGTACCTGGCTTAGAGGGAGGACTCCTATCTGTTAAACGCCTAACAGAGAAAGGGCTCACCGTCAAGTTCCGGGGTAATGAATGCACAATCCAAAAGGGGACAAGGGTCCTAGCCAGAGCCTATGCAGATGGACACCTGTATCGCTTGAGTGCAACCAAGGAACAAACAGTTGAAATCAGCACAAGCTCAACTGAGATGCAGAAACAAACCCAATCACCTGCAGATGTTGAAATCAGAAGATCTACCAGGGAAAATAAAGGCAAACCACCCACCCGCCTGTCCCACAAAGCAAGTACTGACAGAGTGTCTGAGCCATCGACATGGGAAGATGTCTTACAAATGTCAGAAGGGGAACACAACAAATGGGTAAAGGTAGCAACAGAAAAAATAAAGTCCATGCATGAAAATCAAACTTGGACACTGTGTACACTACCAATGTACAGAAAGACCATAGGATGCAAGTGGACATTTAAAATCAAATACAATGCCGAAGGCAAGGCAGAATGATACAAAGCCTGACTAGTCACTAAAGGATACTCACAAAAATATGGCGAAGATTATGATGAAACATTTGCCCCAGTAGTCAAGTACACAACAATCAGGACACTATTGAGCAAAGCAGCAGAGAAAGGAATGCAGGTTAAACATCTGGATGTGAAGACAGCATTCCTACATGGAGAACTAAAAGAAGACATCTATATGGAACAGTCACCAGGATTCAAAGACACTGAAAGGCCAGACCTTGTATGCAAGTTGAAAAAAAGCATATATGGACTCAAACAAGCTGCCAGAGCATGGAATACAAAAATAAACACAGTACTCATAAAGGAAAATTTCATCAGAAGTAAAGCGGATCCTTGCTTATATTAAAAAAAACCAGGATGACAGATGGTTTTTCATATTGATTTACGTTGATGATATATTGATATGCTATGAGCAAGAAGGGGATGACCGCGGAATAATGAAAACCCTGAATCAAAACTTTGAAACAAAAGACCTAGGAAACATAACACATTACCTAGGCATACAAGTAGAAAGAGATGAGAATGGAAGTTATCTCCTCAACCAAAGGCATAAAGTAGAAGAATTGCTAGAAAGCTTCGGAATGAAAGATGCCAAGGCAGTAAGCACTCCCATGGGAACTAACCACCTGAAGGAGACTGAAGAACAAAGCATGCAATTGCCAGACAACCGACAATACAGAAGCGCAATTGGGAAACTATTGTACATCGCCACCATCACTAGACCAGTCATTGCAGCAGCAATAGGAATCCTATGCAGGAAAGTATCAGCACCAAGTCAGAAAGACTGGAATGCGGTAAAGAGGGTCATGCGCTACCTGAAGGGAATCACACACCTTAAACTGCAGCTACCTGCAACTTCTGGATGTAACCTGACAGGATATGTAGATGCAGATTGGACTGGGGACAGTTCTGACAGAAAATCCATCAGTGGTTGGCTATTTCTGCTAGGAGGGGGACCCATCAGCTGGTCTAGCAAGAAACAGACCATAGTAGCACTCTCTTCAACAGAAGCCGAGTATGTTGCAGCTGCACATGCTAGTCAAGAGGTAATTTGTAGGGGTGGAACCCCGGGCCCATTACCGGTTACCGGATTTACCGGTTACCGGTTTCACGAAAACCGGATTCCCGGATTAAATCCGGTATACCGGTACCGGATTTAATCCATTGCTTTCAATGGGGCGCTGTGTCCCCATTGAAAGCAATGGAATAAATTCCTCCCCCTCCCCCTCCCAGGCTGCGCGGGTGGAAGGGGGGACACCCCCCACCCACCCTGCCCAGCCTGGCTTTTTGTTGTAAAAAAGAACAGAGTGAGACCCCGAGGCGAGCCCCCCCCCAGCACCAGCGGCCGCGGCGTCCCCGCAGCCGCGGGTAAGTATGACCCGATCCCTGGGGGGGGTGGGGGGGTTTAACACCCCCACCCCCCCCAGGGATCACCCCTACACTCAGTGCGCTTGCCGCTTACCTGGGGGAGCTCCGGCGGCGGCGGGCGGTCCGGCGGCCTCAGCGCCGGCTGTGGCTGCCGGCGTCAGGACGTTCTAGGCCTTCCGGTGCACTTCCGGGTTTCAGTCTCTACAGACACACACATTCTGTTCACCGGCACAGAGCTCTCTCAGCTGCTGGCAGATAAGGGGCAAGCTCCGCCCCCTGCACATGCCTGCAGATGCTCAGAGCGGCGTGGCGGGGGCGGGGCACAGCAACATCACCAGAAGGACCCAGCTGCTGCGTTTCATTGGGGCCCGCTGGAGCAACAAGTGGCAGCGGCGCTGCTCCACGTGTGATCCTGAGCTCCAGGCCACAGGGGGCGGGGCCCTCAGTGAACCGACGCCACCGGGGGGCGGGGCAGAGACCCCGGAGGCTGACAGTACCCACCCCTCGAGGCCCCCCCCAGGTGAGCCACCGGACCCGGTTTATTCGGGTGTCGACAGTGAAAAAGGCGGAGGAGTCGAGGGGCGGAGACATGGGTGGCAGGCTCCCAGGAGCGTTCAGTTGGACCAAAGTCCTGCCAGTCGATAAGGTAGTGGAGCCTTCCTCGGTGAAGTTTAGCGTCCAGGATGGCGTGGACCTCGTAAACAGGGTCCAGGCCAAGCACGTCCAATTCGGGGCTAGTCTCGGCCTGGGGGGTTGTTTCTGACGAAGTGGTGGGTTTGAGCAAGGAGACATGGAAGGTAGGGTGGATGCGCAGTAAGGCGGGAAGTTGTAGGGTGTAGGCGACCTCATTCACCTGTTTCAGGATAGGGAAGGGTCCGAGGTATCGGTGGTCCAATTTGGGTGAGGGTCGTTTGGAGGGGTAATGTTGGTGGTCTAGCCATACCAAGTCGCTGGGCTGGAGTGAGGGGCCCAGGTGCCAATGACGGTCGGCATATTGTTTATATGCTTGACGCGCTTTCTCTAGAGTTGCCTTAGCGAGTGCGCGGACCTGTTGCAACTGTTGTGCAAGAGCTCCTGCTGTGGGGATGGTCACGGAGGCTAGGTTTGCATAGTCATCTGCGGATGGTAGCCGTGGGAGACGAAGAAGGGGGAGTTTCCCAGGGAAGCATTGGGTGCATTGTTATAAGCAAACTCTGCCATAGGAAGCCAGGAATACCAGTCGTCCTGGAGGTAGTCTATGTAGCATCTCAAATATTGCTCAAGGTTTTGGTTAACCCGCTCCACTTGACCATTGACTTGGGGATGGTATGCTGTTGTGGGTTTTAGTTGGACCTGAAGGGCCTTAAACAGGGCTGTCCAGAAGTGGGAGACAAACTGTGTCCCCCGGTTGCTTATTATTTCTGTTGGCCATCCATGGAGTTTCACCACATGTCGTACGAACAGAAGTGCCGTGCGTTGAGCCGTGGGAAGGCCCTTGCAGGCGATGAAGTGGGCCATCTTTGTAAAGTGGTCTACCACTACCAGGATGGTGTTGTATCCCCGCAAGGGGGGTAGTTCTACGATAAAGTCGAGCCCCAGTCACTGCCAGGGCCCTGAAGGTGGTGCTGTAAGTTGGAGTAGGCCCGTTGGGGGTCTCCTAAGGACCTTAGTATGGGCACAGGTGGCGCAGGCGTGAACATATCGGTGTACGTCTGCGGACACCATAGGCCACCAAAATTGGCGTTGGAGGAGGGCTAAAGTACGTTCTGTCCTGGGGTGCCCGGCCAAAGGGGCATCGTGGTGGGCCCACAACACCTGTGCCTGGCAGGAAGGTGGCACCACAATCTGTTGTCCCTTCTTGTAGAGTCCCCCTTCCAGAGTGAAGGGGTTGCCTTTGGAGGGATGGATTTCATGAGCAGAGGCCTGTCACAAGACTTCAAGGAACGGAAGAGTGGCGGCAAATACTTGCTGCTCTAGGATCGGACCTTTCGGCCATGTATCCATCTCCTTTCCTTCGTGATATTGTGACAAGGCGTCTGCTAAGAGATTCATTTTGCCTGGATGATACTGGATGGTAAAGGTAAAACACGCGAAAAAGAGCACCCAGCGGGCGTGCCGGGGATTAGTGATCTGGGCGGTTTGAAGAAAAGTGAGGTTTTTGTGATCTGTAGTCACGGTTATAGACTGGTGAGCCCCTTCTAAATAGTGTCTCCAGGTCTCAAACGCTGCTTTAATGGCTAGGAGCTCTTGATCGAAGACCGTATAATTCCTTTCTGCGGGGGACAGCTGTCGGGAGTAATAGGCACATGGAAGACACCGCTCCTTGGCGCTTGGTTGGAGTAACACTGCTCCAATGGCCACGCTCGAGGCGCCGGCCTCAACATAAAAAGGTTTCTCAAAGTCCAGGTGTTGAAGGAGGGGTGCTTGCATGAAGGCATCCTTCAGAAACTGGAAGCTGTGCTCTTGTTCCTGGGTCCAAAGGTAGGGCTGGTTCTTCTTTAACAGTTGAGTGAGGGGTCTGGTGACGTCTGCATAGCAGGGTACGTACTGCTGGTAATAATTGACGCTGCCCAGAAACCCCAGTAGGGCCTTCACTGACTTGGGTGGAGGCCATTGTTGGATAGCAAGGACCTTCTTGGGGTCCATTTGAATCCCCTCGGGGCTGAGGACAAATTCCAAAAACTCAACTGTGGAAAGGTGGAATGCGCATTTTTCTTGTTTACAATAAAGTCTCTGAGTCCGCAGCCACTGGAGTACTTGTTTTACGTGCTGCACATGCTGGGTATAGGAAGAGGAGTAGATAAGAATATCATCAAGATAAGCTATAATGGAGGTATCCAAGATATCTCGAAAAATGTCATTAATGAAGTGCTGGAAGGCAGCTGGAGCGTTGGCCAACCCAAATGGCATGACAAGGTATTCAAAATGCCCGTATCGCGTGCGAAAAGCTGTCTTCCACTCGTCTCCCTGGCGTACTCGGAGTAAATTGTAAGCGCCTCAAAGGTCTAACTTTGTAAAGATCCGTGCCCCTTGTAGGCGGTTCAGGAGTTCGGGGATAAGTGGCAAGGGGTAACGATTTTTGATGGTCACCCTATTAAGACCCCGGTAATCAATGCAAGGTCTCAGACTCCCATCCTTTTTGGAGACAAAGAAAATGGGGGCTCCTGCTGGCGAGGTCAGATGGCGGATGTGTCCATTTTTAAGGGCTTCATCTAGATATCCCCGTAATTCTCTTAATTCAGGGGCAGAAAGGGCATAGATGCGTCCAAATGCGGGTTCAGCACCTGGAATTAAATCTATGGGGCAGTCATAGGGATGGTGAGTCGGTAGTTGGGCCTCCTGACTCCTGCTAAAGATGTCTGCAAAGTCCATATATTCAGGGGGTAGGGCCCCCGTCGAAGGTCTGACTAGGCTGCTAGCGGCGGTTCGGGAAGGGCAAGGAGGCGCTGGGAGCCTACAATGCTGTTTACAGTAAGGGGAAGTAAGGTGTAGTTGGCGCCGAGCCCATTGTATGTGGGGGTCATGGAGCATGAGCCAAGGGAGCCCCAAAACTACAAGGAAAAGAGGGGTACATACCACATCAAAAGAGAGTAGTTCCTGGTGTGTCCCTATTGTACAGGGGAACGGGATGATTTGATGGATGATGGGACCCGAGACCAAGGGGGACCCGTCAATAGTTTGCACAGCTTCTGGGGGTTCTTTTGGCTGGATGGGGATTTGGGAGGTCTGTATTAAGGTCTTATCAACAAAGTTCACTGAGGCCCCAGAATCTACCAGAGCCCAGAGTATCAGCGACCGATCGGGTGGAATGCTTAACATGACCGGCATGCGCAAGTGAAGCGGGGCACCGGACGTGAGAGATGGGATGACTTTCATGGTCGAGAGGTCCCCTGCCCATCTCAACCCCTGGCGTTTCCCACCTGTCGCCGGAGGGGGGGCAGTGTGGGGCATTCCTGTATAAAGTGTCCTGCATCCCCACAATAGAAACACGCTCGTGTTCGCTGCCGTCGATCTCATTCTTCTGATGTGAGGGGTGCCCGAGAAGCGCCGAGCTGCATGGGTTCGGCCTCAGGGATGGCTGACCCAGCTATATCTGTGCTGGGGGAGGCAATAGGGGTGCATCTGATGGGGATGCTTCTTCCCTCCTGTCGTCTTTCTCTGCGGCGCTCCGTTAGGTGTGCATCTATTTGGAGGGCCAGGGCTGCTGTGCTGGTCAAGGTGTCTGGGAGGGCAACATATGCCAATTGATCCTTAAGATCGTCGGCTAGCCCCTTCCGGAAGTGCGTTCTGAGGGCATCTTATGACCACTGCAGCTCCAATGCCAGCTGTTGGAACTGCGTGATATATTCCATAAGGGGCGCCCGCCCCTGCCGAAGGTTCAAAATGGCGGTCTCGGCATCCCAGAGACAATGGGGATGATCAAATAAAAAACAAAATTCTCGCAGGAACCCTTGGTAATCGGACAACAGGGGGCTTTTGCTGGTCAGTAAGTTGGTGGCCCACTCCAAGGTGACCCCTCCTAGGTTCCCAATCACAAAGGCCACCTTCAAGGCATCCGTGGAGTAGGTGGTTGCTTGGGTGGTAAAGGTGAGATCTCAGAGGGCCAGGAATGCCCGATACACCCTGCGATCCCCTTGAAATTTCTCAATACGAGGCCCTCGGGGCTCTCGTGGGACGGGAAGCACCGCAGGTAAGGGAGCCCCGGCTGCAGGCGTAGCCGCAGCAGCGTCCGCAGCTCCTGCTGCTGGAGGAGGCGGTGCAGGTGCAGCTAGCAACATGGCAGCCTGGGGGGCAGAAGGCTGCCCCTGGGCCACCGCGGCTGCGAGTTCCGTATGTTGCTCCTGCAAATCTTTTATTTGCATGGCCAGGGTTTGCACCGCATGGACCAACTTGCCTATTTCTTGGGCTACATCCATCTCGGTAGGCCAGAAACGTGGGGGTGATGGGCTGGTGAATCTGTCAGTGGGGGCAAGGAATACAAGGGGGGGAAGGAGGTACTTTCGCCCACACGCACCTGGCTTGCTCGAGAACTCTGCTTGGACCACGGGGGCTCCCAGCTGCCAGTCAGGATAGTGTGTGGGCCGCTCAGTGTGTTTCGCACCAAGAGCTTTAGGCCCCTATCATCATAGGGCACAGAGCGAATCAGGGGAAGGGGTTCCACACAACAGCTGCTTTCAATCACCAAAAAGGGGGTATACTGGTGGGGAATAGTGAAGGTGAGCAGGAATGGGGGCCCAGAGGCAAAAGGAACTAGGATCAAGGGTTTTCACTCCGAAGGGGGGAAGGAAGCAGGGGAGTCGTTCCAGGAAAGGGAAGGGAAATGCGCCCTGGCCCGCAGGCCCTTGCAGCCCGTTCTTGCTTACCAGGAAGGAGGTTTTTTTTTTCCCCACACACAACAAATACACGGGGGTCCACACTCTCTGGTAGCAACACTGGGAAACACAATAGGAAAGGGGACGGAAGCACGCACTGGGGAGCACTAGGAAGGGCAACAACGCAACACAAACAAGCTTAAGGTACTTAGCTGTCAGATAGGGGGCCAGTCTCTACAGACACACACGCTCTGTTCACCGGCACAGAGCTCTCTCAGCTGCCGGCAGATAAGGGGCAAGCTCCGCCCCCTGCACGCACCCGCAGATGCTCAGAGCGGTGTGGCAGGGGGCGTGGCACAGCCACATCACCAGAAGGCCCCAGCTGCTGTGTTTCGTCGGGGCCCGCTGGAGCAACAAGCAGCAGCGGCGTTGCTCCACGTGTCATCCTGAGCTCCGGGCCGCAGGGGGCGGGGCCCTCAGGCAACAGATGCCGCTGGGGGGCGGGCGGTGACCCCAGCGGCTGACACTAGTGTAACCTCTGGAGCAGAACAAAAATGTGTTCCACGCCTGATGTATCATTAAGCGAACAGCCAGTCACAGTTGGCATTAGTTGAGGTTGCATAGCAGCCTTCAGAGGTAACCTCTTGCTGCGAGCATTATAGTAACCTGCTCATGAAGTGACAAAAACATGGATAACATTAATGTGCTTTCTTATAATGCACTAGAAAGTAGCTATTTTCTCAATTCAGAATGATAAAGAACACAAAAAATGAAGTTGTGGGAAAAGACACTTTAAGCATTTCGGAGAAATCTTTTTCAATTTGCTAACTGTTGAAATAATCTGCCTTTTTATCGAAAATTTCTCCTGCAAAATACTTCCCTGCTGCATCTAAATTCTTCTTTCATATACCTTTCAGATTGCTTGAACGTTCCCATTTATTTTAGTAAGTGCAAGCAATGAATCGAGTGGGATCTTGAGTGTCATTTTTCATTTAGTGAGCGGCATAAATCTTCACTGTTTATCCAAGTCCGCTGCTTCACTCCCCCTCCTGCATATGTTTAGCATCTGGCTGCTAACCAGAATCACTTTTGACTACTGTCTACAAATAGCGCCATTCCAAATATAAAATGTTCCATGACTCAAATGTGGAGAAGATAATGAATTTCTACTGAACTGGGAGGTTTCCTGAGAACATGAACTGCTCTGTCAGGAAGCCATGCCACCATTGAGGAAAACAGAAATCCATAGGGAAAGTTACTATTGTGACATAAAAGTGGATGAAAACTGAACAGTTGATCTAGATAGTTATGGATAGTTATGCTTAGTTTTAATGACCTTTGCAGCATGATTCTCAGCATGGATAGCACCTGTGCTGCTAGGTAGTCTGGGTAGGAGACTTATTCACTCCCATAGTGTTGTCCATCTAGCTGTTACTACAGATTCTATCCCAGTGGGGGATCACATCTTTAGAATACTGTTCCATATTCTTAGCAACACCAGAGCAGCATTAAGAACACTGGAGAAATGGGTGCAAAAGTGAATGCTGCCAGACGTAACAGTAAATGCAAGCAATTCAAACACATGTCAAATCCATGAATGCTGATTTGCACATGTAGCTGGATCATCAGACATGATCCAGTAACTATGGGCAGGATATGAAGGAGGTAGGTAGGGACAGTGCTTGCTTGTGGTAGAGGCTCTGGGAGTGACGACAATGGGTGGTGATGCCATGCTGGTGGCTCGCTAGAGAGTGCTTCCTACTGCTCGGTTAGGGAGAGCATGCACAGTCAGGATACGGGTGAGGATCAGCTGGTCACAAAGTCCCCCCCACCCAATGCGACTTTGCCATCAGACACGCACAGGGATACAGAGCAGGAAATTGAGCTCTGCATCCCTGCGCGTCTGCCGGCAAAGTTGCATTGGGGAGGTGGGTTTTCAAACCAGCCAATCCCTGAGCATATCCTGACTGCGTATTCCCCACCCTACAGCCAGAATATGTTTGTGGGTGGGAAGGTCTGAAAGCGGCCCGAGCTCTGCATCCCTCTGCGTGTCTGCCAGCAAAGCTGCACAGGGGGACTTTCAGACCAGTGGCACCCCACACATATCCTGGCTGCGCATTCCCTCCTGCAGCCAGAATATGCGGGGTGGGTGGGAGGGGAGAAGCTCTGAAAGCAGCCTGAGACTACCCTACACCAACCTGCCTGTATTACCCCACTCCTCTCATGTCTCCCCCCACCCTGGGTCTCCAATTCCTACCTGTTCACATTTTCCCTCTCCCTATTGTCTCCTCCTCCCCCTGGGTCCCCCCACCCCCACTATGTTTTATCTTCCCAGATCAAATGGAAAATTTCAGTGATTTTTTAAATTCTTTCATAACTTTTGGTAGGTACTTTGTGACTTTTGGGTATTTTGTGAGGTTTTCGTACTTTGTACTGGTACTTTTGTCACCTTTTTGGTATGTTCTATTGGTGCTTTCTTAACTTTTTTGTACTTTCATGACTTTCTCTTGCTAATTTTCCTGATTTGTCTTCATTATCCATACCACCTTTATACATGCCTTCCCACCTATAGTGCAATCTTCATTACTTTTGCACATATTGCCTTTGTACATAAGACTAAGCTCTCACGTAACAGAACATTAGTGAGAGGGGAAGCAAGGAAGTTATTTTGGTCATTTCGTGCAGGGGTCCTTTCCTACATCTGAACTTCACAATTTCAACTCCAAACTGTTAAAAAACTAAACACAGGAAAAGAAACTGGGCCCAACTTGCTCTCCAGAACACCTCTAGCTTCTTTAATTCACCTCCTGGCACTAGCTACCTATGTGAATGCAAGTTGCAAAAGGAAATAATTCTGCTTTTGCCTTCAAAATTCAAGCTGCTATAACCCACTCACTTATTAAGGTTTTCTTGAATTTCATGTTTATAATGGTACGATGCATTCACCTTAACTAACAGAGCTCCTCCCACAGCTCTATAATCAGCCATCTTGTCCCATACGTTCCAACATTTCCATTGGCCAAAGTGGGATAAGTCTCAGCCAATAAACTTCTCTCCTCTGTGTTTACACACACATGCTTCCCTCCCAGCATTTCAGGTGGGACAGAGGGAGCATAAAGAGGACCTGTTTATCTTTCCACTTAGAGGGCATTCAGACGTGTCTTTAAATCGCACAGCTGCCTCGGCGGCATCGTGCGATTTAAAGAACCCCGTACTTCTGGGCTGGTGTGAATGCGCTGAGCGCGCACATTTCCACCTAGCCCAAACGTTTGGCGCACGGTTTGAAAAGTTGCTCCGAGCAGCTTTTCAAACCGCACTCCAAACAATAGCGTCTTAGCCTCTCTGTGCTTTAATTCCAGTAGGTTTACTCAAAGGAACAAAGGATTTACTTATGTGGATGAGGGTTGCATGAATGACTCCTGGGGGTGGGAGGTGTATTAATTATTGCTCATAAAAGACAACTGAGACTCTTGTCTGTAGTAAGACAGCAATAATCCAGCAACAGCCAGCAATGACGGGAGCCTTATAACATTGAGGGGCCAGTAAGGGAACCACTTGCAACTCCTTGATACTGGCTGCACTTCTACACTAGCCCAGCCCTGTAATAAATTAGAGCAGACTTTGGGCGGGGGTGGGTGAGTGCTGTTATCCATGCTGGCTAGTTCTGACTCTCATTGGCCTCCTGCTAGTCAGCTATTGATGGAGTGACTCATACCCCACACATGACCCCTGCTTTCTCTACTATTTATTTTGCTGTGGACTGCTTATGATTCACACTGCACCCCAGGGATGGTAGGACTCAATAGGCTTGAGATGCTGGTCCTACAGCTGTAGGCATGGGCTGGGACTGTAACTCGAACAGCTTCTCCCATGAGGGTTGCTTGCAGCTGGGCTGGAAACACTATTGGGAAAGCTTTTCAGTGTTTGCTAAATGGAGAAGGACACACTCTGTGTGATAAGAAATGCTATTTCCATGCCTATAACAAGGCACTATAAACAATTATGACTTGTTTATATGCCTCACAGTGTTAGTTTAACTCTCCTCAATCAATGCCTAGTTCCTATCTGTGTATTAAGAATTCTTTCAAGGATAATACTTATTCAGTGTGACTCTCACTTAGAAATAGATCCTTGGGTGATACATCCATGATGAGCTGTTTTAAAGCAGGAACGTAATGTCTTTCAAAGACTTTGTGGCAGTGGCGGTGGGGTGAGAAATGCCTCAAATAATACCATGCTGAATCAATAGATGGATATCATGAACTTAATCTCATATTACAGTTTTACAATGCAAGTCAAGATCTCTAAGTTTAATAAAATGCAAACATTTTAGGTGATATGACAAAAAGATCTGGCTGAAACGAGGGATGGCTCAAGGGATAAAATATGAGAGAAAGGGGAATCTTTTGAGGCATTTGAAATGAAATCTGGACTGAATTTTGGTTGCTCTTCCAGGAAGAGCAAATGCTCTCTCCCTCCTGCCCCAACTAATCCAGTTTTTGTGGCTCTGTGCCTTCTTGTAGAGCCGGGGGAGGGGGGAATCACCTTGGGGAGAAGTCATTGGGGCACCTGTTCAACCGATTGAGGTTGTGTTGGGCAGGGGGAGGTATGGTGCAGGGGAGGGAGGAAATATCATCAGGGTTACAGGGGTGGGCACTTGGTGTCTGTTCTCCTGTCCTCCCCCCGCAGCTTGGGATATTTGGGAAATGAAGTCAGTGAAGCCTCTGATCTGTCACTGGTTCTGCTTAATGCGAGGTCAGTGGTGAATAAAACAACCATCATCCATGATCTTATTTAGGATGAAGCCACTGACCTCATATGTATTACTGAGACCTGCTTCTGGGCCTGTGTTGCCCCAGATGGTGCCATCTGGGCACTCAGTGTGGCATCGGCCTAGGATTGGGGGTGGGTGGAGTAGCAGTGGTCTGGAAAGACCTTCGATAGGCCAGATTGTAACTGGTGTTTGACTTAGCCAGCATAGTGTGTGTCCACCTAAGACATCTTTAGACATAACGCTGGTCGGGTGGTAAGATGATTTGTCACGGGACGTCTAAGCACCATAACACAGTAACTAAACACAGATATAACTACCTGTTGAAAACTGGTTGTCCCCACAAAGTTAACAGCTCTCCTGGGGAGCTCACACATACTCCATGTCTCTCTTTCCTCCTGCAAAAGAGCCAGGTGTTCCACTTGTGTCTGTCAACAGAGTGGGGCTGGAGGGGAAGGGTAACGGAGTACATGGCTGGACATGTATATGGAAAGACGTGAAAATTATTATTATTTTTTAAAATTGCATCTCTCCCCCGACAAGAGACTCTGAGGGGGAGAGAATTTGTACGTGCTGCGCTTAAGTGAAAAGGAAGCACAGGTTGGGGGCAGGGCTGTCTGTCAGCTTGCCTTAGGAGTGGCGAGGAATGCTGGAGATCTGTGGAATGGCATGCATGTCTAAGTAAGGTAAGGTTAGAACAAGGGATACAAACCAGTGTCTTGTTGCTGTCACAACACCGTTTGAACCACCCGACACTGTTCTTTCTAGACACCGCTAGTGTTTGAGGACCAGGCTAGATTGGGAATTCTGTTAGTGTACCGACCACCCCACTGCACAGCAGATTCCCTGACTGCTCTAGCTGTGCTGGTCTGAGAGGTGGTGTGGAGATAGCCCAAACTTATTATTTTGACATAAACACTTGGTCTTTCAGGGTAGCAGAGTGGGAGTTCTTGGCCACCATGACAACCATGGGCCTATCCCAGATAATATCTGGCCTGACACATAAGGCTGGACACAATCTGGATCTTTTGTTCCACATCAGCCTGGAAACAGGGGGTTTGATTATTGGGGTGTGGTGTCATTACACCATTTTCATGGTTGGACCATTACCTTCTGAGGGCCTGGATTCCTGCCCTTTTTTGCCCCCGTCTGGGTGGTGGACCAGTTAGAATGGTTCGCCCCCCAGAGACTAATGGATTCTATAGAATTCCAGAGCTGTCTGGGGGATTTATCTGCTGATCTTGATGGCCCCTCTGTCGATGCCTTGGTTGATTTGTGGTATGCTGTGTTGACCCAGGCTATTGACACCCAGGTTTCCGCTTCGTCCGTGGCAGAAGCACGGGTTCCCCTGGTACACGGAGAACTTGAAGCTGCTAAAGTGTAAGGGTAGACAGTTAGAGCACAGGTGGTATTCGACTCGCACCAAAGCCAATTAGCTGTGGCATAGACTGTTTTTGAAAGTCTATGCTGTGGCTGTGGTGGCAGTGAAGGAAGCTTTCCTCGCTGCTCCCATAGTGTCTGCAAAGTGCCATCCGGCGGAGCTCTTCTAGGTGGTGAATAGCTTACTAAATCTACCTTGAGTTAGAGTCGATGGCCACAATCCCAAACTCCTCCACATGGGTCCCATGTGAATTCTACATGGCACAATGCATTCCCAATGGACAAGTGTGCTGGTTGTGTGTATGTGTGCATGCACAGATTGTGCACAGGGTCTGTGGGGCATGGGATTGGCCCCATTATCTTCCCACTGTAACAAATTTGCTACCTACTTTGCAGATAAGGTTGCTTGTATGTGGTTCAACTTTGGTGATACTAATTTGAGTGCAGTCAGAGTTTGGAGTTGGGGAGGCCTGATCTTGTTGGGTTTGTTTGGATCAACCTCAGTTAGTCTCGCCCACCAACGGAGAGGATGTGCGTGGGGCAATGCAGGTGGCCAGTTGTGAATTAGATCCATGCCAATACTGGCTGGTAAAAGCCAACTACGAGACATTGGGACCTTTGACTCCCCGGACAGCTACCATCCTATCTCTAACCTTCCCTTTTTAGGGATTGTTACTGAATAGCTGGTTGCCTTGCAGCTCCTGGTACATCTCTATGGTATTGGTTTCATAAATACATGTCAGTAGGGTTTTCATCCTGGACATGGCACAGAGACTGAGTTTGTGGCCTTGGTTGATGATGATTTGGAAATCAACAGGAGACATTGTACCCTGTTTATTTTGGGTATTTTTAGAAGTGACACTACTATGCTTAGATCCAATCCAGGGCAATGGCCACCACCCCGTCCTGGGGTATGTCGATACCCAGAACAGACATGACGGTGCGCCTTACCACACTTTGCCCTGAACCGTGGTAACGCTTACCACTGGCTGTTCCCCGCAATTTTCCATGATCACAAATGGTGGTAACTGCTACCATGATTCAGGGCAAAGCTTGGTGAACATCTGGTGGCTGCCGAACAGAAGTGATGGTGATTGTGACCCCAGGGTGTGGTTGAGTGTGGTAAAGTGTGGCTAAGCGTGGTAGCATCACTTCTAAAAATACCCTTTCTTAGATCTTTTGGCAGCCTTTCATACCATAGACCATGGGGTGTTCTTGACATGGCTGCAGGACCTGGAGGGGGTGCACGGTACTGTTCTTGAGTGGGTCTGCTCATTCTTAGCTGGGAGAACCCAGAAAGTGGTGATGGGCGGTGGCTCATCCTCCTCCTGGGGGCTCCCTTGTAGGGTCCCACTGGGTTCTGTCTTGTCCCCACTCCTGTTCAATGTGTATCTGAGGCCCTTGGGTGAGATCATTAGAAGATTTGGAGTGAAGTGCCATCAGTATGCGGATGACATCCAACTCTCTCTTTTTCATCTGACCCAGACCCTGCAATCTCACTGATTATCAGGTGCCTGGTTGCCATCGGGGACTGAATGTGGGCATGCCAATTGAAGCTGAATCCAAACAAAACCAGGGTGATGATGGTTGGCTGGATGGGTGACCTGGGGGACGTAGGGACCCCTGTTATTGTCCAGTCCAGTCTTCTTTGTTCACTCAGGTTTGCAGCCTTGGGGTGCTCTTGGATCCATTGCTTCACCTGGATGGCCAGGTTGCAGCAGTGGCTAGGAATGTTTTTCACCAAATTCATCTGGTGAGAAGGCTGTGACCTTTTATATCTGACTTGGACTTGGTCACCACCATCCATGCCTTCATAACCATCCAGGCTAGACTATTGCAATGTGCTCTGAATGGGGCAGTCCTTGATGACTGTTCAGAAGCTGCAGTTGGTGCAGAACACAATGGCCCGCCTTCAGTCAGGAGTGGGTTGCCAGGAGCACATTACACCAGTGCTCCAGAGTCTGCACTGGCTGTCAATAGCTTTCCGGGCACAACTCAAGGTGCTAGTTTTGATTTATAAAGCCTTAAACAGCTTGAGCCCCAGGTATCTGAAAGACCATCTCTTCACTTTTGTTCCGTCAGAGTCTCTGAGGTTGGCCGAGGGTGCTCTCTTGTGAGTATCAAGCACCTGTGAAATGTGTACAATAACGCATAGAGGCATTTTTGGTGGCTGCTCCACAATTTTGGAATGGTCTTCTGCCTATTGAGCCGTAGTCTGCTTACCTTTTGGAAGAGATTGAAGACCTTTTTGTTTGGCCAGGCATTTGCTGGACTGGGATAGGGTTGGGTAGGATTGGGTGGAGGGGTTAGAGAGAAGGTTGGTGGGTAGGGTTTAAGGTTTTTAAGTTGCTTTTATTTGTTTTATATATGTTTATATGTTTTTATGTTTATTATTTTTGTGAGCCACTCTGAGACTTTGAGGGAAGGGAGGGGTAAAAATTAAATAATTAAATAAATAAATATGCTTCCCATCCCAGCTTGGGAGAAAGAGTATTTCCACATACTGAAAAAAAAGCCCTGTTCCCAGGCTACGTCCAGGGCCATTTTTGCAGACTTGGCAGCAGGTTCAGCTTCAAAGGTGCCTGCACAACTTGGGATGCTTACTCAAAATGACCCCCTGAGCTTTCAGCATCTCTCAAGAAAATATGAATCATTCAAGTGCCAAGACATGCAGGTTTGCATAGAACACAAGGCATTTATGGGAGGTGATCATTTATGATAATATCAAGACTTGCACCACTCCCCCTCCCCAACACCTTGGCCATTGGCAGGGACTCAAGTTAACTGCATTTCCCCTTTTGTTGCCAATGGGGAAAATGCAGAGAACACTGGTCCCTGGCCATATGCACACTTTTCCTATGCCCAGTCCTCGGCAATGCACGCTCATCACTCATGCTTTCTTTTTCCTTCCCTTCTTTCCTGTCGCTGGGCTCGACCTGGGGAATCTACTATGCACCACTGCTCTCAGTCCTCACCTCAACCTCTGCTGGACACTGTCTTGTGTTTGACGGTGAACACCCTGGCTGGGGAGAAGGCAGCTCCTGGTGGTGGGGAGGAAGAGAGGAGAATGAAAGGACAGCACTTTTTTCTGACTGACTTCCCTGGGAATGAAAGCTCCTGGCAGGAAGAAGGAAAATTTCAGTAGACTCAGGGAAGGGGTGGGGTGAATACTAATACCAGGAACATCAGCAGCAGCAATGGTAGGAGATCCTGCCTCTAGAGACCACTTCCAGGGGGCTGAGCAGTGAGAGCCTGACACTCTGTCATGGAGAAAATGGGGCCACTGCAGGAGACCCAGAAGTAGAGAAAATAGAGCGCACCGGGGCGATTGCCTTCGGTCACTTTGTGGTACAGCTGGCCCTGAGCACTTCTACACTTTGCTATTGCTGCTCCCTCAAGTTGAGTCAGCCTGGCAAGTCGCTTCAGGAAGGTAGAAGCAGCCTCTGTCCCTACCTGTGCTTTGGAGGGGGAGGGCAGAGTCGGGGAGTCTTGCGGCAGCTTCTAGAGGCCCTTGACAAACTTCTGATTACACTCCTAGATAACATAGCTGTGGCACAAGGGCATTTGGAAAGTAGGGACAGGTTAGTTTCCCCCTTATAAATGGCTGACTATTCTGCCTCCCCATCTGTCCTCTTTGTTTTTCCTGATCTCCTTGCAGCAGGGTAGCCCCAGAGATAAGGGGTCACACTCCACACCAGAGCTGGAGTGGGGCTCTGAAAGGGCCTCCCTTTGTGAGGCAGTGCCCTGCTGTGCTGGCAAGACAAGGGCCTAGCCCAGCCTTTTGCATGCAAGAGCCTTTCATGCCTGTTTCTTACTGTTCCTTTGTTGCGTCACAACTAGGACTGAAACAAGCAGCAAAATTTTTACTCGTGAGTAAATTTGCCATGTCAGGAACTGAATCAATTTCCCAATACTGCAACGATTTCTTGATGATTGCAATACTGAGAGATACCATCCCAAATTAACCAACTTTCCATTTACCATGTACTGCATACCATACACAATTCGTTTTGAGTACTGAGAAGTTCTTGATTCAGCCGAGATCGTATTGGGAACCGGGATTTTTATGAGAATTCTTGTTTTGCGAAATCTTGTTTCAGCCCTAATCACAAAGTGGCAAAGCAGTACCTACCTTGAAATGAAAAGAAACCTCCCCATCCAAAGAATTCTGCTAGACTAGGGATGGGGAGCCTCAGGCTTGGGGGCCAAATGCAGCCTGTGGCTCTTCACTCCTTCCCCGTTGCTGGATCTGGCTTGGCTCCTGGATCGATTTCCCACCACCAAGTCCTGAAAACCTGAGCTGAGGGTACGGAAGTAGAGACAAGGGCACACACTCAAGAATAGGGGACAGATCTCCTCTTCCTGAGTCCATTCCTTATGCAACCCCACCCTCAATTTCTATGCAGCCCTCAGAGCCTGTACTCATTTTCAAGGAGGCCACAGGAAGGGAAAAGGTTTCTACTTCTCAACCCCTATTCTGTGTTAAAAGGTTGGGCTTTGAAGATGCTGAGAAACAGCATTAATCACACATAGGGCCACGAGAACCTCGCAATAGCTTAGTCACTTGTATTTGAATGAAACAATCATTTTCATAATACCCTGTGTTATTGAAGTATTCCAGGAGCAGTTTGGGAGAAGAGAGGGACAATGTAATTAACAACACATTCATTGCTCCTGCTGGTAATTGTTTTCCAAGAAAAAATAAAGAAAAAAAGATGGCTTTTGAAAGTGAGCAGCCAAATTCCGGGCATAGGTCACATATCTAATGAGACTAGGGATCCAAGCTGAATTCCCTTGCGGACGTTTTTCCCCATCACAAAACTACCATTGCTCTCTGTTGATACGAGGCTGAAGAAAAAACCAGCAGTTGGAGAAGGGTTGTTTGAGAGTCAAAATTGAAACATGTTGGCAGAGATGTGCGGGGGAAGCTCACACAATGTGAGAATATTGTCATCACTTAAAAATCGTTCTTTTGGGTGTGAAAACTCACCACTTATGAAAAGGAGCGAACAAAAGGAAAGAAAGGCAGACAATAAATAAAACAATCTGTTGCTTTAGACTGTGGTCCTGCAATCACCTTCATTGTGGCAGCAGGAATCAAACATTATCACATGCAATTTTGACAGCACAGATGCTGGATCTAGAAAGAACATTGGCATAAAAACAGGGAGGGTGGAGGGACAGAGGGGACACATCCCCCCAAGTGTGGGAAGCACAGGACTCCTTAAATTCAGTACTGGTCCCACAGAGGGTAATTTCAGACGTTACGAGGTCACAGTCAACCACAATGAACCACACTCAACCCCATGGTGGGGCCAAAGAGCCCCGAACATCTGATCAGCGTTCGCCAGATGTTCACCACAGACAATCACCAGTAGGGGACAAAGTCAACCACCCTTCCGGAGGTCGGGACTGGATCATCTCCGGAAGGTTGGTCAAAGCAATTTCCACTGGGAAACCGCAAAAAGTAACGACTAAATGGCAACCACCAGCCGGAAGCAAACAAAACGATCCCCAGCTGGGGCAAAAGCACGCAGCGTCGTTGCCAAGCAACAAGAGACACACAGACCAGGGAGGGAGATTTAAAGAGTACACAGCAGCAGGGGGATGTGGCAGGATGGAGCAAGGTGGAAGGGAGAGGAGAGCGGAGGGCAAGGGAGCAAGGGAGGAGGAGGAGGTGGTGGTGGTGCTGGAGATGGAGGCGGTGGCAAAGGAGCAGCAGCTGGGACAGGCCGCCCCAGAGGGGACAACCGGCCAGGGGATGGAGGCACCCCAGAAATGGGTAAGGAGAGTGAGGGGAGGCCCACACAGTGGCACAGGGACACAAAGGGTGTGTGTGTCCAGTGGGAGGGGGAAAGGGAGGCAGGTCGCAGGGCCAAGGAACCCAGGCAACTAACACCCCCTGTTATGACCCACAGACCCGGAAATGGGTCTGGGAGCTGGATCCCCCGGAGGAGACAGGCGGAGGGCAAGTGGAGGAGAAGGAAGAGCAGGAGGGCACACGCGGGAGATGACTGTACCATGAGGGGGGCAATGGGGGCACAAAGAGACACAAGACTTTATAAGGATCGGGGTGTCCCTGGAGCACCAGGTGGAACTTGCAGTAAACATGCAGAACGAGCATGTGTACAACGCGATAGTGCGGGACATGGAGGTGGCAGGTCACCACAGGACAGTGGCCCAATGCCGCTCCAAGGTGAAGGAGCTCAAGAAGGGGTACAAGGCGATAAAGGACAATAACCGGAGGTCCGGACACGGAGCATGGACTGCATCGTACGTATGAAGGGCTCCATAGTCACTCCACAGTTTGTGGGGAGTGCCATGGTTCAGAGCAGGGAACGGGCTGATGTACCCCCACCTCTGGCAGTCCCACAAGAAGACACCAGCTCTGGGGGCCCAGCCCCCCAAGAGGAATGCCTCAGGACCTCGGGGACCAGCAGGCCTCCCTTGCGCAGTAGCACCAGGAGCCCACACCTGTAGTCCAACTTGGGAGGATCTGAGGCTGGCACACTGGTCACCCTCAGCCAGTGGACGCTGGAAGACCACAACCATACCGAGGGGTCAACCTCAGAGGGCTCTGAGACTGACATTGAGGGTAGGCAAGGAGCTAGCAGGGGGAACGGACTGTAGGTGGCAGGCCCATGGGTGGGTGGGGGCCCACAGGGTGCAGGCCAATCCCCATGAAACCTTGGATCATGGACAGGGGGTCAGGAGGCAATGGGGCCCACCAGGGCACAGAACAGGGGGGACAGGTGCAGCAGGCCGGGCACTGGTGCCAGTGTGCGGGGATGTGGGTGGCAGTGGGATGGGAACCGGGCTCTTGCAGGGGTACTGCAACCCACCCCGACCCGTTTCCCAACAGGTCATGGTGTGCCCCGGCACACGGGACTGTCAGGTGAGGGGACAGCAGGGAGCAGCCGCATGAGCAGTTGGAAGACCAAGGTGAGGCTCCATGGTAGGGGGGTCCCCACAGAGGTGCTTATGGGGCACACCAGGGTGGGGAGTATGAGGGAGGGACAGCCGGGGCACAGGGGGATGCCAGGGGGAGGGCACTGGATGCCTACCCGCCGGGGGTCCAGCCCACCACTCGCAGCACTGCAATGGGATGGGATGCAGGTGCCAGGGCCTGGCTAACGGACCCCATTGTGCACCCCAACAGGGCAACTAGCAGCGGCCCCACCAGCCAAACCCATGCCCCCGGCACAGCGGATGCGGGAGCACAGGGCTCGGGTATGGCGCTGGAGGGAGAAGCAGATGGAGGAGATCATCCAGACCTCTGCCAAGCAGGTGGAGCGGACGATAGTGGCCATCGACCACGTGGAGGTGGCCACGGAGAGGGCCCTGCAGCAGGCAGAGGCCAGGGACTGGATGCTGCAGTCGGAGGTGTGACTGGAATGGAGGTGGGAGCACTGGGAGCACAACAGGCAGGTGGAGGCATTCGGGCAGCTAGAGCAGGCCATAGACCAGATGGTGGTGGAGCACTCACGCAAGATGGACTGGTCCCATGACATTGGCACGTCACTGCTGCTACATGCAGGGACCATGAGTGCATATGTGATGGCAGCCGCTCCACCAGGCATCCTGCCGGCCCCTGTGCCTGTGCTGGGCCTCACAGTGCCCCCACCACTGCATCCATCTCCCAGTCCCACCAGGGCTCTGGAGACAGCAGCCACCCAGGGGGGCCCCTCCAGTGCCAGGGCCGCCCCCCCACCTCAACCCCACTGGCCATCCCGGACACAGAGGCCTCCCAGGACACGGTCGGGGACACAGACAGCGGGGGTGAGGGGAGCTCCCAGAGCTCCATGTTGCCCACAGAGTGGTCAAGGGGACGGCCCAGGAATCTCCAGGGTCAGGGAGGTGGGGGATGTAAGGGGGGGTATGGTGCAGGGGAGGAAAAGGGGGGCACATGGGCACACTCAGCACAATAAATGCATGGGTGGAAACGATCTCTAACTTTATTTAGCATCTCTGTACAGTGGTTGGGGCCAGTTGGATACTACGGGCTTGGGCCGGATACAGGTGGTGGCCACCGAGGGGGGGGGGGCGGAGTCCTCAGGCGGCAGCATCTCTGGAAACCCGCCTTGCCAGGGCAGCTCAGATCTGCTTGGCGCAGCGGTACTCCCTTGGGTTATCAGTGTTCACGTAGAGTGACATGGTCCGGGTGGGCACCGGGGCATGGGGAACTCGAGGGCGGCCCCATCGGTCTCGCACACATTGTGCAGCACACAGCAAGTACCGATCACGAGGGCCGCGGTCTATACCGTGTAGTTCAGTCGGGCTGCTAGGCACCTCCAGTGCGGCTTGAGAGCACCGAAGGCTCTCTCGACCATGGTCCTGGAGGCACAGAGGCGGGCATTGTAGAGCACCTCCACGGGGTTCCTGGTGACTGAGTATGCCTTCATGAGCCATCCGAGGAGGAGATAGGTTGGGTCCCCCAGGATGCAGGGGGGCATCAACACCCCCCTTGATCCTGGACATCCCCATGTCTGCAAAGTCCCCCCGGTACATCCGGTACATTCGGGCATAGAGGGGTGAGATGGTCAGGATCCTGGCATCGTGACTGTGGCCGGAGCGGCCAGTGTAGATGTCAATGAACTGGCCCCAGTGGTTCACTACTGCCTGGAGCTGCAGGGAATGGTACCTGTGCCAGTTGACATATTCCATTGCCTAGCTACGGAAACACAGAAATAGTAACATATGACCTCCCCCTGAGCCCCCTCCTGCTTTCTCAGACCCCTCCCCCACAGACCACCCTCCTGGTCCCCCAGCTCGGTCCCCCCACAGACCCTCCCTCCTGTTCCCTCCCCCCGAGTCCCTTCCTGCTCCCTCCTCCCACAGAGCCCCCCTCCTGCTCGCTTAGCCCCCTCTTACCACACAGCCCCCTTACCACACAGCCCCACACAGCCCCCTCCTACCACACAGCCCCCTTGGGGTGAATGTTTCACCCCAAGACCATTCTCAGGCTGCTGCCCCCCCCACAAGCAAATCCCCGCCCCCCACTGTGCAAAACAGACAAGCAGGTGTACAAAATATGCAAGATATACAGAGCTGAACAGACACAGCATAAGCCAACGCACCAGGCGAACATTCCAGGACCTTCAGTATGACCTTCAGAAATTGATTTCAAAACTTATGAGATCAGAGATGGGGATGGGGCAACTACAAGGATGTACCAGAATCCAAGAAGTCTGTCTCCACCAAGTTTAGGAGCTTGGGGTTTCTGCTCTAGCAGTGCAAACACCTGTGACCTTCTTCACCTGCTCATGCCCCTCCTCTCAAACACCCTGGCCTGGAAGAAGATCAGTGGGGAACTAGCCCTCATACTCCACACTAGGGTTGCCACCTTTTGCCATTTGACCCCAAGACTCCTATAGGCCAAATGCGAGTCTCAGGATCAGATTGCAAAAGATGGCAACTAGGGTTGTCACTTACGCAAATATTTAAGGAATGCTTATGAAAAATACATGTTGCAGGGCCTGCATTGATGACTAAGGTGCAAATGCAGGTCCTACAACATGTATTTTTCATAAGTGTTCCTTACACATTTGCATAGGTGACAACCCTACTCCCACCCCCTTGCAAATTGCCTATAACATCCCTCCCCCAGGTTCTCTTGTTTTCTACTCCCCACCCCGAAGAGCAGTACGATTCCTCCCCCCAAATCGCAGCATTTGAGGACATGCATGAATAGAATGCCACAAACAAATCTCTAACCCCAAGGATGCCTCAATGTTCAAAAATCATGAGCTGGGCCCTAAAAATCATGAAACAAAAATAAAAAGAACCCAAATGTTTCTAGGCTTGGTACTCTCCCATTTGTGAGAATGGGAGGAGCCACTCGAAGAAGAACAGAAGGTTGCTGCCTTGTAAACAAGGTTCTTCGAAATGGCGTTAAACATTCTCACAAATGCCCACCCTTTGGACGGAACTGTTGGGTATCTATGAGCGGGAAGGAGGTGCTTTATATACTGGGGGGGGAAGGGCTCGAGACTGTCTCGGGGTGATTTTTCAAACTAGTGATCTGAGCTTGATATATGCTGATAGAGAAGGGCGCGCAAACGCAAACCCATTTATGACAATGTTTGGAGCCATCTCACTGAACCTTATTTACAAGGCAGCAACCTTTTGCTGCAAGGCACCGGCGTGGCAGGGTTTGTTTTTTTAAAAGCTTCGGCGTTCTCTCCGGAGCAGCCTGCAAGCAGTCAGGGAGGGAACGCGCAGTCGGAGAACGGCTTCGCACAGTAAGTGTAGGGGGGGCTTCCCAGGCTGTGGGGAGAATGTCAGCCGGCAGGGGGGCCCAGCCGAGCTGCAACTTTGAGGTTTTTGTTGTTTTTTAAAAAATGGGACAGGTGGCCGCGCAGCGCTGCAGCGGGCTTAGCTGCCATAGGCATGGGCCCCCAGGCACGGTGGGCCCCGGGACAAATGTCCTGCCTGTCCCTATGGTAGCTACGCCCTTGCTCTGAAGTTAAATGGCAGCAGATTTAAAACAAACAAAATGAAGTACTTTTTCACCCAGCAGACAATACAGTTGTGGAACTTATTTGCCAAAATAATATAATTCAACTGCTTCTAGAATTGGATTCCTTTATCCAATCGTCTTGTAATTTGGTACACTTAGTGAAATCCAACACCATAACTAGCTTCAAACGGAAACTAGATAAATTCTTAGAGGATAGAGCAAAAGATGCTTACTAGTTGGGGCTTAAATCCCTGGCTACTGGTTGCTGGGAGTGGTTGTCAGGGGATGGGCCCGACCTCCATGATCTGTACCTGGACTTATCTCGAGCTACTGTAGCTGGCTGCTGTCAGAGATAGGGGTGTGCATGTCATTTTTGTTACAATAACGATTTTTACAATCGTTATTACAATAACGATAATGAAAATTGTCATTTTCGTTATCATTATTGCAATAACAAAAATGACATTTTGTTTTTGAAATAAAGGGAAAACACTGAAAAATGTATTACTGGCTATAACCTATTTGTGTATATTGTTTTATTTGTTTTGATTTTCCTTTCGCAATGGCCAATGGCTATGCTAAATAAATTTATTATTATTTATTATTATTATTATTATTATTCAATTATAATGAAACTTAGGGTGTTTTCAGTCGTGGTGGGGCGGCTTCGCCCTGTCCCGAAAACAACCCAGAGATTCCCCACCGGGATCACCCAAGCATGGCAAAGAGACGTGCCGGAGATCCCGGTGGGTAATCAGGGAGGGGGCAGGGACGCGCGGTGCAATGTCACGCCAGGAGCCCCGGATTTTCACGCCAGGAGCCCCGGAAGCATGGTTGAAATTGACCCCATGTGGGCATTCAGCGTGGCGAACATCTGGTGGCCACCGAACAGACGTGCAGGGCACAGTGACCACATGTAGGTATTCAGCGTGGTTCACTGTGATCTCGTCACGTCTGAAAACACCCCATGCTGAACAGACGTGCAGGGCACAGTGACCACATGTAGGTATTCAGCGTGGTTCACTGTGATCTCGTCACGTCTGAAAACACCCTTAGGTAGGTTGTGCCCCCACGGAGGGCACTATCTGTACCAAGTTTCAAAATGATTAGATAAAGGAAACCGATTTAAGAAGCAATTGAATGTTGTGATTTTTTGAAAAGCTCCATGAATGGCTACATATTCTTTATCTTCCATCCAATTTGCATGAAACCTCTGGATATTATGTCCCTCCAAACACTTAACATTCATGCTAATTTTCAGAAAGATTGGATAAAGGGTCCTGATGGTATAAGACATTAACTTGAAAATACATCTCCAGCTGTAACATGTTTATATTCCATCCTGTTTACAGGATATTTGGCAAGAATGTATCATATTCCTTCCCTGTCATCCCTGCCAAACCACAGGTCAATTTGATAAAGGGACCCAATTTTATAAGCAATGTATATTGTCCCCTTGATGACCATTATTCAGATAAATAGCAGCACATGGAGTGCCAGTCAGAGACAGGCACCAGGCATGGCAGGGGGAGAGAGGATGTAGGAGGGAGGATGTGAAGCAACCCAAAAGACTGACATACACATTCACTGGCCAATTACTTCATGCTTCCAGCTTTACAGGATCAACCGGTGGTGGCTTTGAGGCGGGCATAGGGGGAGGCCCTGAAGCGAGCATAGAAGGGAAATAACTGGGACTTTGGAGATAGCATCCCCAAAGTCAGGAGACATAGGGTGTTTTCAGACGTGACAGGGCGGCTTCGCCCCGTCCCGAAAACAACCCAGAGATTCCCCGCCAGGATCACCCAGGCACGGCAAATAGACGTGCCGGGGATCCCGGTGTGGAATCAGGGAGGGGGTGGGGCCACGCGGTGCAACGTGTGGCCACATGGCCCCGCCCCCTCCATGCTCCCTCACCGCCCGCTCTCCGGAGAGATGAGCAGGTGGCGAGGCCAATGTCACCACAGAGTCTGGCCAAGTTCACCACGGCCCGGAATCCCGCCGGGGATTCCGGGCCGTGATAGCTGACCAGACGTTACTTTTTATTGATGCCCACCTGGAATCACTTTCACCACGCTTCAGCGGATTCTTGCACTGGGAGTCCGGGAAGCGTGGTTGAAATTGACCCCATGTGGGTATTCAGTGTGGTGAACATCGGGCAGCCGCCGAACAGACGTGCAGGGCACAGTGACCACAGGTGGGTATTTACTGTGGTTCACTGTGATCTCGTCACGTCTGAAAATACCCATAGTTTACACATCCAGGCTGGCCAGTGATCATCACAATCACATCCGGCAGCACTGTGACAGAGGACAAAAGAGAAACTCTATTGGCTCTTTCCTTAACAGATGCTTCTGACTTCCCATTTATGATGGTCACAGCACAGAATGAGGATATTTGGTTGACATTTATGCTCGCCAATTTACATCACAAACCGATCTTATACCACAGTGACACGTAAGAGAATCCCTGGCTTAGGCTCCTTTTCTGCATATGCTGTTTAGGCATATAAAATTGGGACCCTTTATTACATCTTTATGATATTTGACAGAAATGATCATGAAAGTGTGATATACAGCCCTGCCAAATTTCACATACACTGGTTGGATTACAAAGATGTTACAGTCAGACATACATTTATAAGTTAATTGATTATACCACCAGGAACCTTTATCCAATGCTTCTGAAAGTTGTCAGAGATAGTAAATATGGAAAGAGGTATAAACTTGCCAAGTTTCATTTACATTACATGTGAGACAAAGAAGTTACAGTTAAGAATGTAAATGAAGATGTTTGCAAAATAATATAATTCAACTGCTTCTAGAATTGGATTCCTTTATCCAATCGTCTTGTAATTTGGTACATATAATGCCTTCCATTGGAGGTATAATCCTGCCAAGATTCAGCCAAATATAATAAAAAACAAAAAGGATACAGGTGAAACTGTGTTTTCCATTGAAACCAATGGAAAATGAAAGCAAAAATGAAAACAATTTGATATTTATGAAAACAAAAACGACAGATTTAAGTAACAAAAAAAACAAAAACAACATGGGTCCCTGGTGCACACCTCTAATCAGAGATGGGATGTTGGGCTCGATGGATTATGGGTCTGACTTAGTATGGTACTTCTTAGGTTCTTGTTTTTTGAATACCTGTTTCAACTCTGTCCAGCTCTGAAAGGTCCCAGATTTCTCAGGCCACAACAGGATGTTTCTTCACAGACCACAAAATTTTAAAACCAGGAACATTCTGAAAAACTTCCAAAAGTGGAAAGCTGAACGGTCAGAAATGTGCATTTTCTGTTTCCATTTTATGAGGACTCCAGTTGAAGGTAACTTATGCCAGGAATCTGGGCTTGGCTGAACAGAGCCAATTCATGCTTTGGTGGTTTGGACTCAAAGGCCAGCACATTTTTCTTTTCTTTTATATGCTGCTTGTAATCAATTGTACCTCTCAAGCTGTGAACTGTAGCTTTGTTACAGGACCGCCAACTCCCTGGCAATCCTGTCACAAGACACAAGAGGGACTCATAGCAACATGATAATATTCATGCTTACATTACAGAAACTCTCAAAGGCTGTTTTTAGATAGGACGTGCCCATGGAGGTCTACCCATCCCCCATGGACCAGGCCTGCCATCTGAAAGCGGCGTGGGTGGAGGTGCATTCCCACAACCCATGCACCACCCACCCTTCCCCCTGCACAGAGCAACCTGGTTTTTTCCTGGTTGCTCTATGAGGGGGCATAAATGGGCGGTGCGTGGGTGCGGGCGCACACCGACTGCACACCCATCCGCTACCATGTGAAGGCCCCCCCCACGCACCAGACGTGCACACACTAAAAATGGCCAATGAACTTAACACACCCACCACTGATGCAGCTGCCCTTGTGTTGAATCACATCAGGGATTCAATAGAGCACCACAACTCGACACAACAGTGAGGTGGAGGGAAGTGGTGAGGAATGAGGTAATAAAACTCCAAAGGAATTCAGGAGGGCAGAATGGAAGTCTGTCCAAGATATCATCTCTATTATGAAAAATGCCAAAAGGCCTTTAACTGGCCACAGACAGTCAAGATTTATGTCTCCACAAGGGACAGCTGGTGCAGCTACATCTAGGCCCAGGAGCCAGGGGTCCCCACACCCCCTGGTGCAGTGATACACCCTGCTGCTGGGAGAGGAGCATAGGACACCATTACATCTTCTGCATCAGACCTCATTCCATCCTAGTTATGTTCTTGCCTCTGAAAAACAGCTACAAGTGGCTTTGGCCTAAATTAAAGCCCAGTCCATGCAAGGTGGCTCATTGGGTTGGTGTGGTTGAGGCATGCTAGCCTGTGGCCTAGGCTATGCTGGTGTCACTACAGCACCTTGTCAAACTGCTTTTGACTTCCCCAACCTAATGGACCAGGCACTTATTTATTTATTTATTTATTTATTTCGCTGCTCTTTTACCCTGCACCATTCCACTCACAGAGCAGCTCGGGGCTGGTTGGACTGGAGGTGGCCATCTAGTAGAATAAAGCACAAGTAGGACTTGAACCCACAGCCTACTGGGATATAACTGAGCATCTTAATCACTCGGCCACTACACCTCATTTATCTTAAGGTAGGAGCTAATAAGATGCACCGTACTGTTGTGCAATAAGTGCATTCCTTGGTTCAGTAATAATTGCAGCGTTCTTTTAAGTGAACATCTTCTTTCATGCGTTATCTTTCATTTCCATATGCCCCGACATACAGCTCTCTTGAACCCAAGCATTTTTTCCCATCACAAACACCAAGTTGTGTATTATTTCATCTTGGAAATGTGTTGTATGGCAGAGTATTCAATTAAAAGGACTTGATTGTATTTCTGCAGTCACCAAGTTTAGTACAGAGACGTCATGGAAATGTCTATTCCTGTAGTGGATTTTCTTACTAGCAAACTCTAATAAGCTATTGAATAATGTTTCGTGCAGCACTCAAGAAACCTTTTGCAATGTAATAACAGCAATTTTATTGAATATACATATCAATAATGAGCCTTTCTAAAGTGTGCACCACTAGATGGCACTCCTGCTTTGCATTCACTTTCTAGAGATGCTGTACATGGGCCATGTGGGGCTGAGACTTATGAAAAAAACAACAAACAACAACATTGAAGCAGGGTTGTCAACCCCCAGTGCTTAAAAATCGTGAGTCAGACTTCCTTGAAATCATGCAATTTTTGATTTCTGAGCTTTCAGAGTTCAATAAAATACAGGTGTGGAACACTTTTGTCCACGAGCAGGAGAACTAGGATTTAAATAAATAAATAAATAAATAAATAAATAAATGAAAGCTAATATTCTCCCAATTTTTCCCCCCAAGTCTTGTCATTTTAGGATTACTAAAGGGGCTAACATCACAAAAGATGTCATAAAGTTGTAAGAGTTGGCAGCCTTGTTGAAATGGTGTCTATGTTCTGGTACCACAGTAGAAGCTCAGTGTACTGTGAAATCATTTGAGCAACACACTACTGAGAGAGACTTCGCAGAACCAAGAAGTCAGCTTTTCCAGAGTTTTTATTGCACCATACAAAACATCTCCTGGAAATGATTCTCTCTAGTAAACTGTACAGTATAGATATACACACATACATGCATGAGGATATATATGTGCAGAAAATGGCATTATCCCTTAACAGGGATAATAGCACCTGCTGTCAAATTTCTTGCTCTTTCCTTGGATCACTAAGCAATCTGATTCAAAATTCTTTCCCCTCCAGGTAAGTAGTTACTCCTGACAGGCTATGAAAGCATCATTCATGTTAACCTTATTGCCTTTGTAGTAAATGGCAAGTAAATTCTATACAGTGGCTAGTCAATTTTCATGACAACTTTGCAAGGCTGCTGCAACATCAATCAGCCATTCTTATTCAATGGCTTTTTGGGCCCTTTGCTTCCCGTCCTCCCTCACACATGCAGTATCATTACAGTGACTTGTGTGTCCATGCAGGTACAGGCCATCCATCTTCTCAGGGAAAGGGATGACTGCACTGCTAGGCATTAATACCTTGGTTTATTTGCCGGTCCTGTTTCACAATGAATTTCAGGTTGCAACAGACACGGCTTGTGGCTCCATACTGGAAGCTGCTAGACAAGGAGCTCTCAACGCCTGCTGAAACTATTAACCCTTCACACAGGCCTGATGAAAAGGTGGAATTCAGTGTACAACGTTAGCAGACCCCAAATTACAAAGGTTTTCTTTTTTAATAAACGTTAAAATATGATGAGCAAAATAATAATTACAAGTAACATACATGTAAAGAGTATCAATATGATCTCCAGACATTTATTTTAAAACATATTATTTTATTTTTTAAACAAACTTATCACAGTGGTAGGGGTGTGCGCTAGGGACCCATGTTGTTCCCCGTTTTTGTTTTTTGTTATTAAAAACTGTCATTTTTGTTATCATTTATAATGAAATTTCATTATTCGTTAGTGGTGTTGTTATCAATATCGGTATCGATTTTGATATTGATTGATATTGGTATCGGTATTGATTTTGGAATTGATTTTGTGTGATAACGAAGATTTCGTTTTCGGTATCGTTTCCATTATGGGCTGCCACCAGTGGCAGAAGTGCCAGAAGACACCTGACCCAGATTTCTCAGAAGTTGAACTACTTCCTCCCTTTCTCATTATAATGCAGTACTATTAAGTGCACAATGACAATATGAAAAATTATGAATATGTATGTCTAACCTAAAACTTCACCTAATAACCTATGCTATATGCAATATATTCCTATCTAAGTATCTTTATCAATAAACTTCTATCTGCTATGTGTTCTATCTAAGACTGTTTTTACACGAATGCCACCCACCCATGAACACTCATCAGATGGGTGGGAGAGCGACCATGTGAACGTCAACGGGTGGGTGTGCATGCTCCCTGACCCACCCACCAACACCCATCAACACCCACAGAGCAGCTGGGAAGGAGCCGGCATGCTCCATGGGTGGAGATGGGTGAAGATGGGTGTTCAACACCGAACCATCCATGTAAATGGTAAAACACACACATCCACGGGAAGGGTTTGTCGAAATCACTTAGACACGGCTAGAGAGGCCATGCAGGAGACTGCAAGCAGACACACCCTCCAGGAGAGATGCCGAATGCCCTGCCGGGAGCCCTTAAAGGAGAAGCGAGACAGGTCATGGGTGTGTCGGCTTCCAACATGTCAGGCAGAAAAACCACAGACAAGACAAAGGGAGCCAGCACCACAACATGTGCGGGAAGGGTCAGGGTAAGCAGAGGGACCCCGGAACGCCCAGGGGAGGGGGGTCCAGACCAATGGCACTGGGGAGGCAGGATGGCTACTGACAGCACACCATTCCCGACAGAGGGCGCAAAGCAGCTCTGGCACCACCTGCAATCCCACCCCAAACCATGACCATGGGGCATAGGGAGGAGAGAGCATCAGACAGTGAGGTACGAGCAAGGGTACCCACCAGGGGAGGGGGGGAGGGCACTGACAAGCCCTAAGCACACGCCAGGGAATTCCTGGGCAGTCAGCTGACAGCCATACTGTTCCCCCGCCACAGGAGAGCACCCAGACCAGCACCAGCACAGCACAGCACCACCAGGGAGACAGCCGAGGAGGGCCTCCATGGCAGTCAGGTAAAACAGCGGGACCCCCGGGGGAGGGGGGGCTAAGGAACACCCCACAGAAGCAACAGGGGTGCAGCAGGACAACAGCTCACCCCCATGCATTCCCCCAACAGACCACCAGCTCACTGCCACAACAGCCACTGGGTGGGCCCCATGCCACCAAGCTGGATGCCCCTCCCCACGGAACCCAAAAGGGGGAGCCCAGGTCCGTGCAGGAGACACAGGACTTCATACACATGTGGGGGGCCAAACAGGTCCAGTACAACCTGGTGCACAGCTACAAGATCAAACAGGTATATTAAGCCATCACCCAGGAGATGCAGTGATTGGGGTACAATAGGGATGTCACCCAATGCATGCAGCAGGCAAAGGAGTTGAGGTCTGGATATAAACATATCAAGGACAACAATCTCAAGTCTTGCCATGCCAGGCACACAATGGAGTTCCTGGACCAGCTGGATCGGTTCCTCTGCATGGACGGGGACATTGTGGCCTCCCGCATCCATGACACTGTCTTTGCCAGGGGCAGAAAGAGGGCAAAAATAACCTCCCCTCTGCTCGAACCACTGGAGCTGGGGGAGCCTTCAGTTTCTGGTGAGGCCAGCCAGGATGCGGGAGGGGACAGCCCTGTTCTACTGGTGGAGGAGGCATCCCTGGAAACAGAAACGTGACACGTCACCCTCCACGTGCGCCCCCGAAACCCACAGGGTCAGAACCCACAGGGACAGGGGGCACACGGGGAGTGGACCAACACCAGGGATGTCCCCCAGGACATGGAGGAATATGATCCAGGTAAGAGAATGACCACAGGGATGGGGGGAGGGGCTCAGCCAACAACAGCCAGGGCCCCAGTTGGGAAGCACAGCCTAACTGACAGATCGCATTTGCTCACGCAGTTCAAGGGGACCTGGAGGTGCTTGAGGAGGAGGTTGTGGCCCAATAATAGGCCGAGGAAGAACCGGAGGCCATCCTGAGGCTCGGTGACCAAGAGACTGATGGTAGGACCACACAGACAAGGGAAGGAATGCTGGAGGTGCTGGGGTGACACAAATGGGGACAGTGCTGGGGTGACACAACAGTCCCATCCCCAGCCAAGGGAATGCAAGGGACAGGCAAGGGGACAGCAAGGAGGGGGGCTGGGAAGACCATGGGACAATGGGTGATGACAGTAGAGGGGAAGGGGGGAACATGGCTATAGAGGAGGGACCGGGAGACATGGCCATGAAGGGGATGGGAGGCACATGCACGCAGGGATCGAGGGAGCAAGGACGGGACCACCACAAAAAGTCAAAGCAGATGGGGGAGCAACGGGGACCACAGCTGGCAGGGCTGAGGCCACGGAGGGAGCAAAGGGAGTGGGGTGGGGTGGGGTACACCAGACTTCCAGGCATCAGGGGTGGAGAGACTTGGAGTAGCAGCCAGCCTGCCCAATCACCATCCCTTTTCTCCTCAGACTACTGGCTTTGCTGTCTGCGATTGGCCACGGGCTAGGCTTCATGGAGTCAATGGGGCTTGCGGTGAGGCGGGCGCAGCAAGAAACAAAACTCACTGCCCTTCCAACATCTTCTGAGCTAGTCACTGTTCCTGAACAGCAGACGTTTCAGAAGGCTCCCTCTCCCAGCAGTTTCTGTTCCTTCCTATTCCTAATCCATTGCCATCCTCCTCCCATTTCACCCATCCAACCTATTCCTAATCCACTGCCATCCTCCTCCCATTTCACCCATCCAACCCATCTACCTCCATATTATCATTTATTTAGCTTAGATTAGATAGATTTAGTTATTTTTTGTTTTTACCCCTCCTTGTGTTCCCTGTGTTCAATCTTCCTTCCACTCTCCCCCGCCATTGAATCCTTTCCCTCTCCCCTCTCTCTCTATATATTCCATCCCTGATTCCCTTCCCTTTCCCTGTTTTTTGATTCATTTAGAGTAGGATTATTAGATTGATTTAAGTTTCATTTCAGTTTTGTACCCCTCCTTGTGTTGTTTGTGATTCCCCTCATCCCATGTGTATATGTATATATATACATATGGTATACATATATATATATATAGATTAGATTAGAGATAGTAGACAGTTGTAGGAGTTAGCTTAGTGATAAAGATAGCGTTTAGTGATTTAGTTTTAGTGTTTGTAGGAGTAGGTCTTTGTACTTATTAGATAATCCATTTAGTTCATAACATTTAAAATAGTTAATAGCAGTTAGATTTAGTGTGTAATTATATAATATTTATATAATATTAGATAAACATTTTAAATAAATAAAATAAAAAAATATATAAAAACATTATTTTGGAGGGAGAAATGGAGAAGGGAAGGAGAGGCCGGTCTGCTGCCCATAGGGGAGGCAATGGGGCACGTGCCAGAGGCAGCAGGGGCCATGCCAGGGGAGTGGCAGCAGGCAGCAGCAGTAGCCAAAGCACATCACCACGCCCCAAACTCAACAGGTCTACTTTAGGGAAACAGGCTTCAGTGGTGCCTCCTGGCAGTGCCCTCCTCCACTGCCACGCAGGGCACTGTAAGGCCTGCAGGACTTGAGGCTGCGTCTGTCTCTAATGCTGCTGGTGCTGGAGCAGGTGCTGGTGCTGCTTCCGATGTTCCTCCAGGGCCACCAATATCCCCCACTGTTGAGGCGATTCCCAGCAGTCCAGAGCTGGTGGATCCCACCCCGGCTGCTAGAGGCAGGGCCCGATCTGCGGGCAATGGCAGTAGCGAGAGGAGTAGCAACAGCAGCAGCAGCAGTAGCAGCTACAGAGGGGGGCACAGGGAGAGTGCCAGCAGCATGGCAGGCACGGGCAGTCTAGCCTCAGGGTCCCCTTCATGGGACATCACCGTGATTGCGGACAGGGAGTCAGAGGCAGACACTAGTGCCACAGAGATGTCTGGAGCTGAGGTGATGGCTGACCCTCCTCCCAGAGCTGTGTCGCCAGTGTCACCAAGTTCTCCCTACCATAACAAGATGGAATATGACACAACGTATTATATGTGCCTGCCTGCCTGCCTGTGTGCTTTCCTGTACCTGCTGCTACCACCTATCGCATGATTGAATGACGTGTGCCCAATAGGCTTTAGGCTGTCATTCCACTATCCCAAAATCAGTCATGCCCGCCCATCCCAGGAACCATCAACTAGATTCTGAGACCATCATTCCAGCCACTGGGGGCTGCATTCCATTCCACTCCATCCAGAAGCCCGGTGTCTGCATGCCAGCCTGACACCCCCCTCCCCAAAAGCCTACTCCTCTGCACCCACCCGTGGATGCCTGCTGAAGCTGCTTGAAATAAAAGCCCCTCCGACCACCACCTCCCGCTGCCTGCTGCCCGCTGCCCGCTGCCAAGGAGCCTGTCTCTCTTTCTCTCTGTCACACCCACCCACCCAAACACAAGCCCTGCACCTCCTGAGGGGCTGTCTGCAAGCTGAGACCCTGCTGCTGGCACAGCACATCTTTGGGTTAATAACTACTCTACATGGGGTGGCAGGTGCTGCTGGTAGGGATCGACAAGCTGTATGAGATTCTGCCACCTGCCAGTCAGAACTTCAGTACATTGGGATAAAAGATTGGAAATGAAGCTCGTAACAAGAAATATAACAAATTTTATTAAAACAACAACAACAAAACAACAAAATTATGAAACAAAAACCAAACATTGAAAGGAAACTTATAAATTAAACTATTAATCTCTGGGCCTGTCCCCCAGGACTTGGAGAGCGCCTGGTGGTACAGTTCCAGGCATTCCATCTCGGCGGAGATGCCTCCACCTTCTTTTTCTCCACCTCGACCGCCTGGAACTGCTCCACCAGGCAGTTCTCCATGGTGGCTGCTGTCTGCTTCAGGCCGGCCACGAAGTCCCGGGTGGGTCTCTCCAACTCGGCCCAAAAGGCCTTGGCCTCATCAGACTCCCGGGGCCTGGGGGTCTCCACATCAGGGCTGGGGGGTAGGGGGGGAAAGGACTTACATGCTGTCGTTTTTTGGTTGCCTCCCCACCCCCTTTCTGGCACTGAGGCTGAGGCTCCATGGCCACACGTCCTCCTGCCACCTCACTCTCCTGCCATGCCTTCTCTCAATGTGGGCAATGAGCCCTGATGTGGTCCCCTCTCTCTGCAGCCTGAATCTTTTCTGGCAGATCTAAAAAGAGCATAAAAAGATAGGAACATAAGAAGTGTCATACTGTGTCAGACCAATGGTCTGTCAAGCCCTGCCTGCATTCTGTCTCCACAAGTGGGTGGACTGGGTGGCCATCCAATCTCTCTATGCAGGGGACTTCCATTCCTAACAGGTCATAGGGCAATTCATTCCCTGTTGCTCCAGTCCCTGTGCCATACCGTGCATGTGGCGATTCGGTCACCCTTGTCATAAAACCTCCAGACATCCAACCTTGTCCGCCGAATGTCTGGGGGTGTCACTGGTGACCTCTGCCTAAGGGTCCTCCTTGGCCTGGCACCAGTGCTGGGGCCGGCATCTGATTCCTCTCTGAAATGGGAACACATTAAGAACTCCAAAGTAATATCATGCATTTATGATGATACCTCTAGTCCTCCCTCCTTGGGGTGCTTGGGATTGCAATGGAGAGACCCTGGCTGGCATGTGCAAATCCTGCCCTCCTTGGGGTGTTATGGAATGGTAGGGATTGCAACTAGAAAGGCCCTGGCTGGCACGTGCAAATCTTGCCCTCCTTGGGGTGCTAGAGGATTCTAGGGATTGTAACTAGAAAGATCCTGGCTAGCACGTGCAAATCCTGCCTTCCTTGGGGTGCTTGGGATGGCAATGGAGAGACCCTGTCTGGCACGGGCAAACCCTGCCCTCCTTGGGGTGCTAGGGGAAGCTAGGGATTGCAACTAGAAAGACCCTGGCTGGCACGTGAAAACCCCGCCCTCCTTGGGGTGCTAGGGATGGTAATGGGAGATGTGACCCTGGCTGGCATGTGCAAATCCTGTCCTTTTTTGGGTGCTGTGGAGGGAGGAGACCCTTGCTGGCATGTGCAAGCCCTGCCCTCCTTGGGACGCTATGGATGGCAACTGGACAGACCCTGGTGGCTGGCATGTGCAAACCGTGCCCTCCTTGGGGTGCTAGGGGATGCTAGGGATTGTAACTAGAAAGGCCCTGGCTGGCATGTGCAAATCATGCCCTCCTTGGGGTGCTAGGGATGGCAACGGGAGATGTGACCCTGGCTGGAAAGACCCTGCCCTTATTTGGGGGTGCGTAGGGAATGGGATGGCAACTGGAGAGTGGAGACCCTTGCTAGCCTGGCACATGTTTGGGTGGGGGTGCTGCTCGTGCCAGAGCCCCCCACACTACAGTACCCTCTCTCTCTGTGGCAGACATACACTGCTACCCACTGATGCCCACTGTTTGTGCCTGACGGATGCCCACCACCCACGCACCCACCCACACGTCAGTGAGCTCGCTCTAACAGATAGAGCCTTCCTTGTCCTCAAAGTAAAAAAAAGTTTACAAACCTGGCAGCACCTCCTGAGCCCGCTGCTTGCTCCTCATCCGAGGAGCTGGCCGCCACCACTGCTGGAGGTCTAGGGGCAGCGACCTCCTCCTCCTCCTCCTCCTCCTCCTCCTCCAAGAGCACCAAGTTGGCCCCCAGCTGGGGAATCATCACAGCAGCCTTCTTCATTTTTTTTTTTTTTAAATCACGCAGCCAACAAAAACACAGTCAGTCACCCACCACACACCAACACTCACCAACCAGCCAAACAACACAGCCAAACCAAACACAAACAGCCAAAACACACAAACTGAACAGCCACCCAGCCAAACACTGATTCTCTTGCCACACAGCTCCGCACGAACTCAAATGTCCGGTTTCTGGTGCAATCACGTGCTCTTGCGATACTTTTTCTGAATGCCCGAACTGAACACGATCGAACTGAATGGCCGAACCCAAACTCAGCGAACAACCCGAACCGAACCAGGCTGAACCGAATGGCTGAACCTGAACCGCGATCTGTTCACCCATCCGTATTGGGCACAACACAGAGGCCAATAGATAGACTGGACTTGGGATACCACACCAGTGCAGCAACGGGAACCTTAGAGAACGCGGCAATATGGAGCTGCAGAGGTCACCCCTGCCATGGCATGGGGGATCGGGGACCCACACTGTCACAGCAGTGACCGTCAGACCATGGGGGCACCCCAATCATGTAGCAATAATGACATGGACATTCACAGGGATAAACAGCAGTGTGTATTGGTTTAGGGCACAGGAATAAGGGAATGGTGGAGGGGGGCCTTGCATAGGCAGGGGTCAGTTCTCGGCCAACTGGGCAACCATGCGCCTGCATAGGGTGTCCCTGTTCTCTTACGAGATCCGCCTGAAGGCCCCACCCTGGACATGCTGGTACAGGGGCACAGGGCTTGTCCTCTGCACTGGTGGGGGGTTGTCCAGCGCAGCCTTCCCGCTCGCGCAAATGTTGTGAAGTACACAGGCCACCAGGACAAGGATGGGGGTGCGCTGGAGATCAAACTGGCTCTGGGTTAGCAGTCAACACCACCTCATTTTGAGCTGGCTGAAATGCTCCACTACACACCTTGCTGATGCCAGGTGCTCATTGAAGAGCATCCGCTTGGGTGTGTGTGTGTCACACCTGGTTTTGGGTTGCTAAATGTATTCCTAGGGAATGTGTTTTTCACTGGGGTTTTTACTAATGAATTCCTAATATGTTACAAATTCTTTCATTCATTCACACACACAGGGAAAGATGTCCGTCCCCTTACAGAGTGCCAGGACCAGACCACTAACTGTTAGACCTAGACAAAGTGTCTATTTCCTTACAGAGGGTCAGATAGAGGCAACTAACTGCAGGATTTGGCTCATAGAAGGGTAGAAGGGAAATACACACTTTCATTCCCGTAGGGCACAAGAGGTTCCACCAAGGCCTCAGTCCTGGCTTAAGTCCCTTGGCCTGGTCTACGGTTATTAGCTCTTACTCATTCACTGTATATGTGTGACAAGGTTCTTTTAAATCCTGTGGTTAATTCAAAAGATCAGAGATAGACTGGAGATATATTTTGGCAAAACCTCTGAGCTTTATTATTAACACAAAAAGCAAGGTAGAAACAACAATATAATCCTTATTACTCTATAGGTTAGTACAACATTGTTCTCTTAACATTCATTCATCCATACTCACATACCTAACCTCCTATCAAAGTGGCCAACTATGATAGAGGTGATGGGGTGCCAGGACCTGTCCATTGATGTTACAGGC